>PXOD01000534.1:0-52238 GCA_003012165.1 Paramyrothecium roridum
TCTCACCTTCCTCCTTCGTCATGGGCAGGTTCGGTTAGAAAGTATTTTCAATCGACTTTTTTCTTCATGGTCAATTCTTTCCTGGTCACTCCCATTGATTACAACCCTTCTTTATGCGCTATTTTTCTTCTAAAATTTCTTCTATACCAGTACCTTTCCTTTCAGTTCATGATCAATGACTTCGCGCTCAAGCAATAGCTTAAGCCCCCATACACTTCATTCGGCCCGGGGTTTGCGGGGGGGATCGTCATCCCCACATCGATCTTTGCGGGGGTTGCAACCAAGTACGCGTTTACAGCACGTATTCGAAGGTGTGGAGCCCGAGACAAAGCAGCCGGCTCGGAAAGTAGTCATACCATCGTCATTTGCCGTTGCATCTGCCGATTGAGCTCAGCAAACTTCCCTTCGCCACTCAGGATTCTGCTAGGGAACCAACCCATCTCGGGCGTGATAAGTCGATTGCTCCTCGATATCGGGGTATGCGAACGCATTCATATTCGAGTATACTGATATTATTTCCAGATTATTAGAATTGGTAAAAGCTTTGCGGATATCTATGCATACTGATGATCGGAGATCGCGGAAGATTTCACGCGAGAATCCACGGCTGGTGAGAATTACTGGATTGTGGGGATCGAGCTCATTAGAAAAGCTGGCTGACCATATTTGACACTCCAATCAGATCGTAGAATTATTCCTCCTGGTCTATACTGATATGCATCATGATCCATGGTCGTGTTTTGGCATCCTCACCACTCCCAATCTTGTCGGACCCGCCATGCTTGGAATATCCGATAGTCAATGTCTTTAATGGGCTTAAATAAGATTCTAAACTTTGCCTCTGCTCAGAAATTTGCTTTATTTGTGTATTCAGAGTGCAAATGCTAGAATGACGCGCCAGGCTGACAAGGCACGTTTTTGTAAATGGCAACATTGAAAATACTTCGTCTCCAGATGAACCTGTTTTTTGGTGATTTTGGCCAGTGAAAGGCACGTATGTCAATCATCCAGGTCGAGGAAACAAAAATGATGTGGTCGTTCAGAATCCACGTCCGACCCTTGGACAAAGCTTCGTACTAGCAGACTCGAAAACATATAGGGACATCATCTCATAATACGTGGGCAGCGAGGCTGACTCTACCAATGGAACAAGTGTCTACAAAATGTTGGGCGTGTCAGCAATGGAAAGGCTCATTGCACAGACGACTGGTGTCGCTAGATCTTCTTCGTTATCATGATTACTCCAACACCAAGACTTCAGGAACAGTTATCTGTTCGATAGATAGCAGGGGTGGCTAGGCGAGGGTGTGTGCCAAGGCTTTGCTGAACCGACATCTACATACCCCCACCCATTGAGATAACCATAGGAGCTTAGCTCAGCGTTGGTTACAAATGATATTGATTCCCGCTATGCTCCAACAGACTATCTCCCCTGCTTCGTGTGAGTCAATATACAATAGACTAGCATGCTGTGTAACCACAAGCGACCCTTCTTGGAAGGTTCGTCAAAGTCTGGACAGACCTTCCTCTTCGGGCATCAGGCCTTGTCTGGCATTCTATAAATTTCCCAAAATCTCTCCATCCCTTTTATCTTGATTGAGGGGCAATCAATCATGCGTGAAATGTGTTCATTGTATGGTGTATTTGTGGGCGTTCTGGGTCTTTGGGCCCAATTTGGTTTCTCAGAACTCCTGTCAAGCAAGGAGAAACATGGACCAGAACATCGAAACATTCGACGAACGTGTGGTAAACACAAGTTCCTCAATGAGAAGACCCAAGGTATAGAAGAAAGAATCTTTTTAAACTGCCTACACCACGCTTAAGAATTTACGAGTGAACTGATTTTCCAGGCTTTGCGGTGAACGGGTCTCAAGTCCCGGAGCTGGATTGGGATATCGGCGAGTCATATGCGGGCTCACTGCCCATCGACACTGAAAATGATAGCAACCAGCTATTCTTCTGGTTTTTCCCATCCACCAAACCGACTAAAGATAAGGAAATAGTGCTTTGGCTCAGTGGTGGTGTGAGTTTTGCCTCCTAACAGTGTATATTTCCAGTCGCTAAGCAGTCTACATAGCCCGGATGCTCCTCAGTTGGAGAGTTGTTTTATGCAAGTGGGCCCATTTCGTGGCTGCCAGGTACAATGAAGCCTATACCCAACGAGTGGAGCTGGCATCACGAGACAAATGTCGTGTGGGTGGATCAGCCAATAGGTACCGGCTTTTCTCAGGGTACCGTGACTGCCCGAGACACCGAGGATGTTGCTCGCCAATTCCTAGGATTCTGGAAAAATTTCCTGGAGACGTTTGACTTGCAAGGGTACAAGATCTACATTACCGGCTCGTCGTACAGTGGACAATGGAGCCCTTACATCTCCAGCGCAATGCTTGATACCAACGACAAAGAGCTGCACAACGTTGCCGGCATGATGGTCCATAACGGTTTATACTCGCAATTTTCCCTGACGCAGGATATACCTTATCTGCGCCACGTCGAGAGGTGGAACTCAGTCCTTGGATTCAATGATTCAGTAATGGCAAATCTCCGCTCTATTGCCGCAAACTGTGGACTTGCAGCTTACATCGAGGAGTATCTCGTCTTTCCTCCGAGCGGAATTCAGCCTAGTAAGATTCCCGGCCCGACTTTAGTAGACGGTGGGTATCTGCCAGAATGCGACTGGTATGCCGTAACGGAGCCAGCATTAATAACCTCGAATCCCTGCCGAAGTCTCTACAACGTCCTTTCTCGTTGTCCCATTCTCCATGATCCTGTTGGGTTCAGCCAAGGCAGAGGCCCCGAACTGGCGCCTGGCTCTGTGTATCTTGATCGAAGCGATGTCAAGACCGCTATTCACGCTCCGGAAAGCTCTCGTTGGAGGATGTGTTCCTCTTCTCCTTCCTTCACCAATCCAATCAACCCGCTTCTGAATCCCGGGCCGGGCAGCATGCCTGTATTGCCCGGTGTCATTGAACGAACCCAGAACGTGGTTCTAGGAAGCGGATTACAGGACCAGATTACTATCCCTGAGGGTACACTACTCACGATACAAAACCTCACTTTTGGTGAGAGGCTGGGCTTCCAGTCTGAGCCGGATACTCCCCTCTATGTGCCAGTGCGTAACGGCAGCGAGAATTTTGGAGTACGAGCTAGCTCCGGTACAGTTGGCCTATGGCACAAAGAACGCGGCTTGACGTATTTTGAAGCCTATGGAGCAGGACACTCTATTGGACAAGATGCACCTAGTGTGGCACTGCGAGCTTTGGAGGTGTTGCTGGGAAGAGTGGGTAATTTTTCATCACATGAACCTTTCACAGCAGCATCAAGATAATCACTCAAGCATGAGAACGAAATGATCTTTACACTGAAGAATTTCAATTCATATCTAGTGCAGAAGGGAGTAAGCGCTGTAGAGGTATGCCAAGAAGAAGAAAACACGGAGACCTCGATCTTCAATTGCCAGGCCGTTGTTTCGGGCGAGATGCCTCCTGCCCTCCCATGCATCAGCTAATTTGTCGCCATATGTGTCGAAAAAGCTACCTAGCTTGGAATTCGGTAACGGCGAGCAACCCAGACTCGTTATAACATTCCCGAGAGGGTCGTCTCCGAACGCTCTTTGGGGAGGCCGGCAGTGTCGAGCGCAGGCGTGATATGAGTGAAATGCGACGAAGACTTGTACATTTTATCCTAACCTCATTTAATTACGCGACACAAGACTGGAGCTCACTGCCGTCTAAATCTCTCATTCCGGTATTTGAACAGCCTGCTTTTGGCAAAGCTGTTCAATCGTGCTGGGCCTCGTTATTGCATCTCGGGTGCTACTAGGGTGTCGCAATTCACCCATAATTTAAAGGCTTAAAAACATGACAAGAAAATCCTTAGCATTTCCCCATGGCTCCTTATTCTGTTATAGATTACGTCGTCAGTCTCACGCTTCCAATGGCCCTTCAAGTTATCTATCCCGAAATTTCCCTAGCACAGGGCCCGCCATCCAATGAAATTCCACCGCAGCAGCCTCCGGATTCCGGAACAAATGCTCCTGACATCAGCATCACGACACATGCCGAGAATTCAGAAATTTCTCTGATCCCTCCTTCACATCTACCAATTATAGCTGGAGATCCCGCTGCGACCTTTAAGGATGATGTCGACGCCGCTCGCGAAGTCGTCTCGAAGGAGATCAATGAAGGCCGCGATGTGGTAGTCATTGCTCACTCATATGGCGGCATGGTCGGCAACAGCGCCATTAAGGGCTTTGCAAAGCCGCGAGCCTCTACTGCCGCCAGCTCGCCTGGTTCCCAGGACACAGAGCGATCGCCAGCAAATCACGTCCTCGGCCTCATCCTCATAGCATCCGGCTTCACACTGACGGGACTTTCGTTTATGGACCCATTCTTTGGCCGCCCGCCTCCTGCTTGGCGTGTGAACAAGGAAACCGGTTTCGCCGATCTCGTCACGCCACCACACGAGCTTTTCTACCATGACCTGCCAGCCGAGGAGTCAGAGTATTGGGTCTCGCAGCTCACCACGCAGAGTCTCAAAGCCTTGTTTGAAGGTGGCGAGCACGCGTATGGGGGTTGGCAGGACGTGCCTGTGTGGTACATCGGCACCATCGAGGACCAAGGCTTGCCGGTGCTGGTGCAGCGCATGCAGGTCGGAATGGCAAGGGAAATGGGTGGCCAAGTCGTGCACCGAGAGCTGCAGACCAGCCACTCTCCGTTCCTAAGCCAGCCAGAGGAGACGGCAGAAATCATCACTGAGGCTGTTGAGGCGTTTAATGAAAAGTTCCTGATGACTGACGTGAGACGCGGTGGCATCAACAAGATCGCCATCCCAGAGGCCAGGCTACTGCAGCCTTTCACGTGGGTCAAGTTTGGTTTCCCAAAACTATTTGGTCGTTTCTTGGGAAGATGCATACCGGCTTTTAACTGGGGCAGAAAGCTTTTTAGGTCTGAAAACGCCGCATAACGCGGTTCTGATCTGCCTGGAAAATTTTGTGAAGCTTGTACGTTAACTGTAAGACTAGTTGTATGATAGGATCGCATCCCCAAAGCCCTGAATCGGGATTGTCTGCCAACAATATGTAAAACTGCGCCATTTCTGCTTGGGTGGACTCAGGAGAACCAGCATCTTCTGTAATAATCGGGACATGTGGTTATTGTAAATGTTGCATTAGCGAATATTGAGCCGGGTTGCAGCTCTACCAAGAGACATGAGCTGTCCGGTGTGCTGAGATATTCGTGAGAACCCTCTGATTATTCTTAGAATATCATCGACAGGCCGGCGCATAAAATCGCCTAGCGAAACCCGACTCATGCGGCCCGCCCGGCCCCTGATTTGCTGCGGTCCGGACTTGGTTCACCAGGCGGAGGAAGAATGTAGTATTTGTGACACTGGCCGCTCTATTCCTTGAGTCTGGGAAAGCATCGATGTATCGAAACAGGCAATGGGTGTATGGCAGGTGAAGCAAGCCAAAGGCAAAACATTATGATATGGTTAGCAATTCGGCACGAGTAAAAAATGCAGACGGCCATGGCTTCGGAATCCCGCCGCCTTAGTGTAGCTCGCGGTGCCGGACAGTAAGCCCGTATCCATGGGCGGACTTCCGCCTAAATGTGGGCCCAATACATGGTTTTAAAAGTCCATCAGCCGCACCACATTTTCGCTTACGCCCGCTCAGCATCAGTCGCCAAGAGATATCGGTACCTACCATCTTTCCACAACCTAACCGAGGACAATAATAGAATCATGGAGCGGATAAGAAAAGTGGCCATTTTCGGGGTGCCTCCTCTGCTCTTCTCAATATGAAGCCGCACTAACAACCCTTCCAGGCCTCGGGTAATTTCGGTACCCCCATAACTGCAGCACTCTCCAAAGCCGGATTCGACGTAACTGTCATCACTCGCCTAGAGTCTACGGCTACATTTCCATCGGGGCTACCAGTCGTCAAAACACCCTACACTGTCGAAGATCTGACCAAAGCCTTGGCGGGCCAGGATGCCGTTGTGTGCGCAGTCGGGCCTGCGGGCATAAGTCTGCAGTCCACTATGGTTGATGCCGCCGAGGCTGCGGGCGTGAAACGCTTCATTGTTGATGACTTTGGCTGGGGTCCAGATTTTGAAGGGTTACCAGAGTTCGGAGCTATCCGTGATCAGCGAGCTGTTGGAGTCGATCGTGCGAGAGCACATGCTGCAGAAAGCAAGACATTTACATGGACAAGCATCGCCACTGGCAACCCAATAGATTGGGTGAATTACAAAAACCTGACTGTAAAAAAACACTGACTTACCGTTGGAAGGCTTTGAAGAAATTCCCGCTCATGGGTTTCGACTTATCCAACAAGACCGCCATCATCTACGATTCTGGCACCGCATCCTTCACTGGCACCACACTGGAGGGTATCGGACAAGCCGTCGTCGGGGTCCTCCAACATCCCGACGAAACAAGAAATCGTGCTGTCAAGGTCATGTCTACCAAAACTTGCCAAAATGATCTCCTCGAAGCTTTCAAAGCCGTTACAGGACACGAATGGACCATCCAGCGGTCAACAATACAGGAACTCATGGCAGTGGGCCGGGAAAAACAACAAAAAGGAATTAGGGGCTGGACTCTAGATTTGGCAGTGTCTCAACTCCTTGCAGAAGGACAAGGGCTTGGTCGAGTTGCGCAATCGCGGGATGAGTCTGATTCTGATTTACTAGGCGTTACAGCCCTATCACCAAAGGATGTCGTGCTTAAAGTCCTAACATAAAACTGATACAAAAACATACGACACAATAGATCATGGCCAAGCCATCTTGATTCGCTCCCTACTTCCAAATGAAGGAATAGCTGTTGTCTGGGGGCCGCGCCTATCTTTGTACTGAAGTTTGTCTGAGAATTCTGAAAGATAACTCAGGACATGCTGAGCCAAGAGCATGCCGATTAGTTGCCATCCAATTTTACGAGAGCCCTTTACTCACGTAAACTACGTATAGTCCTTGTAAAAGATTATTGCTGCAAATTCACGTGGCGGTCTGAGTTCCACACTAGGACACTCTCCTACCCTTTTTATATCTCTAATTTCGACATCGGGCCCCAAATTTCTAGACATAAAGGTTTCGGTTCTATTACAGCTTATTTATGGGATCTTAATGGCTATCGGAAAATTCGTAGGGGGTCACAGAGACGATTTCGGGTGTAAACTACTATTGTCATGTCGTCCTGCATGCGGCGTCTTGTGCTTATGTGCACTGGAGGATTTATTTAGTGGATCACCCATGATAAGCGCACGGAAGATGTCCACGACAAGTCATCAATCGCTCACTTACTGATAAGATACGTTCCTCTTAGGTCCGGGATGATTCAAATACGTGATATCAACAGGCTCTTCACCGAAGGGAAATAGTAAGTCATGTGATCTTAATGCCTGATGCAAATCTTGGTCGGGTTATGGTATATGCAGTGATGGATCTGTGTTTACACGCGCCCTATGTACTAGCAGCTGACTGCAAATCAGCCAAGAAAGCCCACCGTGCACTGGGTTTCCAACCCTTGTCCTTCCACTCATTCGCAAAGATAGGGAAATATTCTAGTATCTTGTACATAGAAACGTCATGTGCAAGGAGTACCAAAACTCTGTCATCTGCATCAAATTTCTGTATACTCTGGATTGTATCTTCCGCGTCTTGCAAATCTTCTGAGAAGTCAGGGTGTAACCCAAGATACGGCAATGTTCGGGACTTTTTTGGATGGAATTTCAGAAGGGCTTCAGCTGGACAGGGCCGTGGAGTGATACCAGGTACGTCGACGATATCCGGCAGTGGGAGGATTTCGTTAGGACGGAGTTCTCCACCAGAGTGGGCGCCATCTGCTCCGAGAAAGATGAAGGTATCGGCATTCGTCGAAGTCCTTGCTAAAGCGTTTAAATGTCCCAAAGCATGCTGTTGAATTGGTCAATGAAGTTCTTGTAGTGCTATACAGTGACGGCTTGGACTTACACCTGGTGCGTGGGCAAGATAAAAGCTGCCGTCACCAAAATAGTCATGGCATTTCAAACCACTGATTTCGAGATTGAAAGATTCAGCCTCAATCCCTGTTACTCTTCGGCCCGCCACATCAGCTTCGCGGAACTTGGCATCGGAAACAGCTGGCCAACCCGGCATGAACCTTTCCTTAATACCTGGGCCTACAAGAAGCTCAGTTGATGAAGGGAAGCTGGCAAGATTTCCTATATGGTCCCAGTGAAGATGGCTAGTGCTTGAAATCAGCTGATCTTTCATATTGTCACCAGAGGTGCAGGGGCTTACCTCCAGATTGCGGTCTCGATACTTTCGGGATCCACTCCACCATCGCGTAGAGTATCGGTGAGTTCTCTCGCGACCTCGATCCTTGTGCCATTATCTTTGAGCCGGGCAACCGTGCTCGGCACGAGGTTTTCCCAATCTTTGCTGATGCCAAGGTCGAATAGAACGTGGCGGCTGCCATGCGAAATGAGGAATGCGTAAGAACAGACATTAAGAGTGTAAAGGCCAGTAACACGGGGGTGGAACATCTTCGTGCACGGAAGGTCGTAGGCCCATGATGTAGTATTAATCACAGATACGGATACAGTATTATTTGATGTTGGGAAGTCGATGCCAGGTAGCGTATTCATGGCTAGAGTTTTCATGAAACGTAAAGAATGAATAAAAAGCGATGCCCAATGATAATACTCTTGAAAGACGAACTTTTGAGAGACCGACGGAGTGTTCGAATGAGGGCCATGTTTCTCAGCGTCATGTCCTATCGAGCCTTGCGGCGATCAGTGGAGAACGACCTACGCTAGCCGCTTCGCAGCACTTCCGAATTATAGGATTTGACTATCAATTCGGAGAACCCCGCCTCCATCTTATCTCCTGTTCACCTCGAGAGTGAGTTTGGTCAACAGCTTTAGGTGCTTCGAAAATGAATACAAGGGCGTTTCCTTGTTGGAAGATCAATATCTGTTAGCGCTTTTTAAATCTAAGAATAAACGTGGGAAGCTGAGTGGTCCAAGAATTCTAGCTAGTACTGGCCAAAAAATGAGAGATCGTTCCGACTTGGCGTTACATCCGTCTCACACAGGCGAGACCGGTCAAAGCGCTAGATTGTAGAAGAGTTTCGTTTTAAAGATATTTTATGGCAAGAGAGTTGTGACGGAAGTTGGCAATGACAACAATCAAATGATGGCTGACTGTGCATTCAGAGAAGCATGGGAAACACCTGAGCGATTAGCTATCCCAGAGCACCCGCCCTGCTTGACTAGTTCTTGAAGCGGGTGATGTTTGTGTGCGCCTTACTCCAGGCAGCCTATGAAGCCTTAAGTCTAATATAGTGGTGAAAAGACTATCTAACATTATCAAAATGACTTTCGCTTCGTTTCGTGAGCGTGGCGCGATCGATGTTGCGTGCAGCGGCCACACTGATGTGGGGTCAGATGGCTGGTTGATGAGTAGCGGAGGCATGTAGGCTACGAATCGACAGCGAGATTGAAATTAGCTCTGATCTTTTGCAATGGCTACTCTTTCCCAGAGGGAGCTCGCGAACACCGGTTCACCTCAAGGGGATACACGCAAGTATAAAAGATGCTTTCGTGATGGTGTGTAGTGGGCACATTAAATCTTCCCAACCAGCAGGCTTACGTGTTCGTCAGATGCACCCAGAGCCATTGCTGGTATTCATCAAGTCGTCGGAGAATATAAAGTTGGGACTCGATTTTGGATGGCTTTCCGCTGCTATGTTTGACTGGGCTCCATTCTAGTATCCTCACGGAGATGGAGGCTAAATTCGAAGTGAAGAGTTCCAAAGCTAGATCTACTGTCCCGCTTATTGCTCAATATAATAATCTTAAGATTATGGTGTGGCACAAAGTCGTGCCAGCACTATACTGCGAAGTTGCACGTATCATTATTCTTATCGAATATATTGGAATTAGGTCATACAGCGGACACCAATCTACCTGACCTTCTTATACCCGAGGTCTGTGAGGCTCTGCTGGCGATTGGCTGCCATTACAGGCATAATGCCCGCATTATCAAGGCCACAGGGGCTCTGCGGGAAGATCAGACGAGGGACGGGCGTGGCTGCAGATTTGGAGCCGGAAGGGGCAGTCTCTTGTGAATGGGCACTCGAGGCAGCCCACATACACGTCTTGTTTACCAATCACGCCCACGGCCCATCGCAACATTTAGCGCCCAATGTCACACACTGAAGTTGCTTTTTGAGGCCAGCCTTGCGCAAACCTCTTACCAAATCAGGGATGATATGCAACCATACAAAACTTCTCGACCTTAAAATCTTCTTGCTTCCCCGCTTTTGCTTGGATCTCTATCGCGTACACTCTTTTCTCAATGGTTACTCCAGCCAAGCACCCCAGTTACAACTTTCTGTCCAATATCTGCTTGTCTTTGAGATTCATCAGAGGCAAAACTGGAAGTCTTTGCCGTCATGTCTGCCAGCCCCGACATTCCAGCAGAGTGTTACAATCCTTGCAGTGGGTGTACCATAGTCACGTTCAATAGTGTTGGTGTTGGTAAATGCTAATATTGTTTTTCAGATGAAGTTATTCGGATAGCCCATGTAGTAGGCGATACAGAGGAACTCTGCGAAGATGCCTTGTATTTCCGCGATGCCTGGGAACAATGTGCTCAATGTTTGGAGGCAAACTCTCTCATTGAACAAGCTACGAAAGATTATATACCTCAGATAATACCTCTTCTCGCTCGCTGCGGTTTGGAAGTGGTCCTTGCCACGACCGTGGTCACACTTGCAAACGGCACACCTACATCAATAGTATTGATAATGGATGCCACGACTACTCCATTGCCTAGAAACGTCACCATGACATCATCAACAAACCTGAGGGCATCGACAGTACCTATTGTTAACACTCCAATAAGAACTCCTGCAGGTTCTCAAACTACGGTTCCGCCCGAAGATGGTTCGTCGCTTGCTATTCATAATTCTGTCACTCTACTAAATGAATCTCAGATGACTCTAGAGGGCAAGCCTGGATAGCTGGACCCGCCGTTGGCACGGTGGCTGCAGTGGCTTTAATCCTGGTTGGTGTCTGGTTATTGTTTCGAAGAAGAAAGCATCAAACAATACAACATGATGAGATGCCGCATGAGAAAGCACAGCTTCATTCTGATTGTCTGCCGAGGCCGGAGAAGCCGGTACTAGAGTTACATCCTGAGACCATACAGGAACTTGAGGGCTCTACTACGTTCCTCAATCATGCTGAGAAACCTGCCAACGAACCAGCAGCACCTGAAAAGCCAGCAAGGGAGCCTGCTGCGAGGGAAAAGCCCGCCAATGAGCCGGCTGCGCCTGAGAAGCCAGCCAACGAACCCCCAGTCCGTGAGCTCAATTCTTAGCCATGGTTGGCCTCATTTCACTCAGTTCTAATTTGCGAGCATGAAAGCAACAGCTAGCTTGACGATTTTCAGAGGCTGCGGTGTAGTACGATGACAAATGCTCCATGGGTGGGATTACGACATAAATACTAGAAGAATGGACATGGACAATTTGATACTGTGGTAGCCTGACCTTCAAATGAAAATCTAACGGGTATATAGTTCCACCTAAGTCTTGAAAGAGTACTTGGACTGGTCCTGAACGAAGAGCATGGGCAGCATGGGTATGCTCACAAAAACATTAGCACCGGGTTTCAGATAAGAAATAGCAAATAGCTGCAAGAGCTGAATCAAGGATGTGATTGTGTTTGATTTGTTAGCAGAGCATCATCTAAATACACTTTGAACATTGGATAGCACTCAGGAGTTTGGGGTAGTAATATCCCAGGGTAGCTGGAGGGGCTTGGAACGCTCAGTCTCCGGGCAAACGTTCAGCCAATACATCAAACCATTCCACCATGCGCTGCACTATGGTATGGCTAGTCCAATGATTTGTCGCGAAGTTCTAATGCCCAAAATTCAGAACTTTTAATATTTTCCAGTCCTTCGTTCTACCAGGAAAAAAAGTCGTAGACGCCGAGCAAAGACCGTCCACTGAGCGTTCGGTATGAGCTGCCACCGTTTGCTGGGCGGGGTGTCACGTATGTCGCCTTGGGTAGCTTGGCTCCATGACCAACCCAGGATAGATGGTACCAACAACAGAACAACACGGCCTCAGTCTCACCCTAGTAATCTACAACGCCACTCTGCCATTCACCGTGAAATATATCCGCAAAAAAATAGAAGGAAATGGCACCGTACGACGCAATTGCAAAAAGAGATGCCGATGATGAGCGCATGGCTTTTGCCAGCAGGCTCCTTGACGTGGGCGAAATAGTCGTTGCGTTTGTCGACAGTCGCCTGAACTGGGAACGGAAAGCAGAATACAATGGCCTGCTTGGCGGGTCTTTCAACATCAGTATGATGGTGAGGAAGGGCGACAGTGATGAGAAGGTCATCATCCGCTTCCCGGCTCCTAAGAAAGTGTACGAGTCGTGGCGAGATGAAAAGGTCAGGAACGAGGTCATGGCCATGAACTATCTCCGCGAAGAAACTACCATACCAGTACCGCGGGTGCTCGATTGGGGCACGACCGAATTAAGCCCCGAGAATCTAGGTCCTTTCATCATCATGGAATATGTTGAAGGTCAGCTTGAGTCGTTTCTTGGCGCAACCGACTGAAGACGACGGAGAACTCATCTTTCTCGATCCAAACATCGACGAAGTCAAACTTGACACCATCTACGGCCAGCTTGCAGGCTACCTGCTGGAGCTCTCACGCCTAGATTTTCCGCGGATTGGCGCCATCTCGAAAGACGATCCGACTGGAGAGTGGGCTGTCACCGGACGACCACTGACATATGACATGAATGAAGTCGCCACAGTAGGAGCATGTGGAGAAGAGCCTTTCGCCTACAACGAGCCATTCAACCGTGCCAGCGAGTACCTTGCGTTTTGCGCAGGGTACTATTTGAAACACCTTGAGACACAGCGCAACATTGCTGGAGATGACGAGGACTTGGCCTCAAATCAATTCACAGCACGTCATGAATTCGCAAGAATAGCCGCAGCCCAATGTGAAGGTAATGATACCGGGCCTTTCCGCATTTTCTGCGACGACTTGCGACCGTCCAACATGTTGATCGACCCAGAGACCTTACGTATGACGGCCATTTTCGACTTTGAATTCACCAATGCCATGCCGGCACAATACACTTACGATGTACCGTGGTGGCTCCTCTTGCAACCACCTGCCGTATGGCTGAGAGACGACAAGATGGAAGAATTCTGCTGCCTCTTCAAACCAAGAATGGAACAGTTCATCCGCGCAATGGAGCGCGCTGAGGCAAAACAGTCCCTGGCAACCGAAGATACGCGGCTCTCAACTCAGATGCGAAAGTCCCGGGACAGCGGTCGCTTCTGGTTCAACCTTGCCTCACGGTGCAGTTTCGACGTGGATGATTTCTACTGGCAAGTGCTGCGCCGGTACCATGCAGGAGAAGAGATCCTAGACCAGGCTCTGCAGGCTGAAAGAACCGCGTTCGTCGAAAGGAAGATGCTTCAGGTGGAACAGTACTTAAGAGACAAAGGAGCGGATGGGCGATTTGATGATGAAGATGAAGGCGATGAGGAGTAACGTAAATTCGTGAATCGCCTCGTCATCTCCCTTTTCTTTTCCACTCTGCTTCGGATACGTCATGATATTCACTTATCATCTCCAACAGACGGTGTTCAAGGGAGTCTCAGTCAGTTCCGACAGTCCAATAAGTCACATTTGATCTCAGTTCAAAAGCTTTGGAAACAGACCTCCCGCACGAGATAATCTCAGACAGCAGTGAAATCGTGATTGACTCAAGTAACTGATAAACAAAACATCATTTTACCATCCGGACGCCATGTCCAGAAATCAACCGTTGGCAATCTCTTCCTCCTCATCTTCCCATTCACCTTCCTCTTCCATCTTCTCGTTCACTTGATATTCCGCATCGCCCTCCAGCCCTTCGCTGTCGAACTCATCCACATCCATGTCACTGTAATCTTCCTCGTCATCCTCTTCCTCGCCCTCGCCGCCTTGCTTCTTGTTCGCTTGCTTGGCTGCCTTCTTCTTCTCAACGTTTGCCTTTTGCTCCTTGCGGCGAGCATCCTTTTCTTGTCTTCGCTGCTCCCAGCGCTTCTCGAGTTCCTTGACCTCCTCCTTGGACTTGTTGAAGTACTCGTGCCACATGACCTTACCTGCACAGATGCCCTCCTCGACCTTGGTGAGACGTAGACGCATTCGAGGGCCCAACTCGACCAACTTGACAGCTCGACGCTCGACATTCTCTTCCTCGCCAGCCTCCTCGTCCCCATTCTGGGCCGCTGCCTGCCTGGCTTTGGCCGACAACACCTTACGCGGCGCAGTATCGAGAACCTCAACCTCTGCATCGGTATCCAGCTCACTTCCGCTCGTAGCGTCCGTCATGTAACCGTCGCCGTTCTCACCGCCAATCATGTAATCGGCGATATCCTCCAGCTTGCCAAGGTTGGGCACTTTGCTCTTCCGACTTGACTTGGTCGCCATGAACTGCTCAGCGGCATTGATGCGTCGCAGAGGTTTTGAGACTCCGGTTGAGCGAGTTGTGATTGCGTAGTGTCGGAAGTTGAGGATGAAAGTGCCGTCGTCGGTTTCGGACTGCTCGCGATTGAGGAGAAGAACTCGGCGGATGGACTTGAGAGGAGTGGCTTGAGGATTGATGGGAGGGAAGAGGGATTGGAAGACGGTAGTGGTCAATGATTCCAGGTGTTTCGGAACTTTGGACTTGGCGTCAGAATCGGGTCGTGAAAAGTTGTTCATAACGAGCTAAGAGGCGGTCAGTATTTGCGTGTGGCAGGCATGAAAGTGCTGGAGCTTACAAGAGGAGGCGTGATGTACTCCTTGCCACCGCCCTTGGGGTGCTTCTGTGCCTTCTGCACATCTCTGCATAGAGAGTACTTCTCGACGCGGAAGTGCAGAGTCGGGCCTCTGGGTGCTAGACAGACTCGCATGTTCGTGTTGCCGCTCTCGGACCGTGAGAAGAGGAGCATATGCGTGACACCCAGGGGACCGCACATGACAACGTAGTCCTTCAACTTGTTGTTTCTCCTCTCCTTCAGGCGGCTAGCAGTGCCTGGCTCCATGACCTTGCGCACGTCGGTAGCGAGCTGGCTGACGCTGGTGCCGACTTCGCCGGCGCCAATTCGAATGACCATGCTCTTGGGGTCGCGCGCGGAAGCATGGCCGACGGCGGCGACCTCAGGGTTGTTGGCCCCGAGATGGGTTCTCTTCTTTGTCCTTTTGCGCGCCATTGCAAATCGCTGTTGTGATGCAAGATGGTAGAAGCTGCGGCGGTGCCAGGATCCAGAAAGATTAGCAGCAGTATCAGCAAAAAAAAGTTTCGGTGGGGCATGGCCGATAAGCTACCCCCAATAGTGCACGTGCGATAAGAAGATGCCCCGCTAAACTTTTCTTGACCCCAAAAGGTTTCTAGACTTTCCATGCGAAGTGAGCGTCTGCTTTGCCTCCTCAACAATCTTCATCCTGCCATCGATATAGACGTCGTACACGATGAACGGAGCCAAGCGAAGAAAGGTCGCACACGGCACGCCCAAGAAGGCGCATCGGGTCGAAGAGAAGCCCGTCGAGGAGTCACCCCAGTCGTCGCCTGAGCCGTCCGCCGAGGAATCGTCCGCCACGGTCGATGCGCCCACCGACGATGCCGCCGAGACGCCCAAAACCTTCAAGGAATTGGTACGACAATCGTGGCCACTCAATATTCAAGCAAAGTACTAACAATTGAACAGGGCATTGTAGATCCCCTCTGCGAGGCTTGCGAAGCCCTCAACTACAAGCACCCGACCCCCATCCAAGCAAAGTCTATTCCCGTTGCCCTACAAAACCGCGATGTCATCGGCCTGGCAGAAACAGGTAGTGGAAAAACGGCTGCTTTTGCCCTCCCTATCCTGCAGTCTCTCCTTGAGAAGCCTCAGCCACTCTTCGGTCTCGTGCTGGCTCCCACTCGTGAATTGGCGGCACAGATTGGACAAGCATTCGAAGCGCTCGGCTCCATGATTTCACTGCGTTGCGCCGTCATTGTCGGAGGTCTTGATATGGTACCCCAGGCTATTGCTCTTGGGAAAAAGCCGCACATCATCGTTGCGACGCCAGGCCGCTTGGTGGATCACTTGGAGAAGACCAAGGGTTTCTCGTTGCGGACACTCAAGTACCTGGTCATGGACGAGGCCGATCGTCTGCTCGACATGGACTTCGGTCCAAGCATCGACAAAATCCTCAAGTTCATTCCTCGCGAACGCCGAACATTCCTCTTCTCAGCCACCATGAGTTCCAAGATTGAGAGCTTACAGAGGGCCAGCTTGCGCGACCCCGTGCGAGTCAGCATCAGCTCCAACAAGTACCAGACCGTATCGACTCTGCTGCAACACTACGTCTTCATCCCTCACGGCCACAAAGATACCTACCTCATTTTCCTCGTTAATGAGTTCATCGGCAAGTCGACCATCATCTTTACTCGAACCGTTTTCGAGGCACAGCGTGTTGCGATCCTGCTTCGCACATTAGGTTTTGGTGCTATTCCCCTCCACGGTCAACTGTCACAGTCTGCGCGTCTTGGTGCACTCAACAAGTTCCGCGCGGGCACTCGCGACATCTTGGTCGCCACCGATGTCGCTGCCAGAGGTTTGGATATTCCTAAGGTGGACTTTGTACTCAACCATGACCTGCCTCAGGACTCCAAGACGTACATTCACAGAGTCGGACGAACGGCTCGTGCCGGAAAGTCGGGTGTCGCTCTTACGATTGTCACCCAATATGATGTGGAGATCTACCAGCGCATCGAGGCCGCTCTGGGTAAGAAGCTTGAAGAGTATCCTACGCAGAAGGAGGAGGTCATGGCGTTCCAGCGCCGAGTCGAGGAGGCACAGAGACATGCGCGAACCGAGATGAAGGCCATTACGGAAGCTCGCGGAGGTAGTATGGGCAACAGGGGAACTCGTGGCAGGGCGAACGAGAAGCGGAGGAGAGACAACATGGACAAGGAGGAGGGCTAGGTGTGCTTTGTCATTAGTGACTAGATGATATCATGCGTGCTCACGAAGTTTTAAATTCGTTTACAAATCAGCTGTCTACTGTGATTTTGCTCGTGTGGTGAGATATTCCTGAGTGGCAACAGATGATGGCTCCATCATTCAGATGACCACGTTCAGACTCATGCATGAATGGTCTATCTCAGATTGGCGTAAACGCCCATCAAGCCTTTCTCTTTCACAAGAACTCCCACCAGTCATGGAACAGGGCTCGTTGAATTGCCATCCTGGTTCCGAACATGCACTGGATACCATGCTACTTCTGCCTACCCTCGGAATTGACTAATCACATAGAGGATGCCGACAAGGTCCGGATCAATGAATTCCAATATTTCCACAACTGTCTTCAATATCATGTGGTTTAGTCTGCTTCTTGGCCAAATGCAGTAACTACACAATTGCTCAATTCGCAATATTGCCAGTCTGGTGTACTTTCTCATGTCAGATGCCAAGGCTCCGGGCTTCCCGTGTGGGCATCCCTGTCCAAGATCAGCTGGAAGTGGATCGTGGAAATCACCCATAACAAGCATTTCAGCCCCATAAGGTTAAGTCGATGAGCTACTCAGGAGGTTGAAACATAAATAGATTTCTTTGAAAACAGAGCACAAGCGGTTGTTTCAACTTTATAATTAAGGCCTGGATGCCATCTTGTCTTGTTTCTGTTCACTTCCATTCGCTCTGTAGTCCATTTGACGCATTGCACCGTTTATAATGCATTCTTTACTTATTCTTTCGCTGGTGGCTTCGGCCTCTGCCCACATTGCGGCCTGGAACATTGGCATGTATTGCAAGGTAGCTGCGATAGATGCCACCTAAAAGTGCACCGTGCTAATTCTATGCGCAGGGAGGGAACGAAACCGGTATTGACGACCAAAACACCAACCTCGCCGTCAACCCGCTTTATGAGTTGAATTACGAACAATGGTGGCAGCAGCGTGACCGCGGGTGTCATCTCAATCCCCCACCGGCAGGTGAATTTCTCGAGCTTCCCGCCGGTAAGGCCTTCAAGACGGAACTTGCAAACAATCGAGCCTTCACGACTCTGTCGTACGAAGGCCGCTTGGCGACGCAGTGGCAGGATGGTGCGGAGCGCAGCATGCCTTGGAGGGGTGTTGGTAACCCTGCGCAATGCCTTGACAGCAACGAGGATCGCAAAGGTGGCGAGCTGCACACTCGAAGCCTGGAGACTGTGGGAGGCACGGCATGGGCCATCTCGTATGAGAGCGACATTGACAAGGTCAACATGACAAATCTCGTGGTATTCTCTGTCCACTATTTGTACGTCGTTGCTGCCATGCTCCTATTGCAAGACGAGGCGCGCTAACAGATGCTAGTTCTCCATTCTTCCGTGAAACATGGTATGAGGTTCCTGCGGATCTTCCTGCCTGCCCCGACGAGGGCTGCTACTGCGCTTGGTTATGGGTTCCTGAGGGCTGTAAGGCTCGCATTCGCTCTTTGATCCCCCGGTGAAGTTATCTGACTCGGAGAACAGGCGGACAACCCAACATGTACATGCAGAATCATCGTTGCAAGGTCACGGGCAGCACCTCGACCAAGAAGCTAGGCCAGCCAAAACCTCCTGTATACTGCGAGGATGATTTATCCAAGTGTGTCAAAGGGCCGAAGCAGATGATTGTATGGAACCGTAAGTCACATCCCTTCGTCAGGCCCGATTTGGCCAGCAACCATCAATCGAATGTTAACATTTCTTCCTTGGTCAGAAGCGAGCGGGAACAACGTGCAAGTGCCTGCAGGCAAGTCACCAACGTACAACCAGCGTATGGGATTCCTGCCTGGAGCACAGAACGACATTTTCGCAAACTAGATGAGCACAGAAAAGGGCTGCCAAGGAGCCTACCGTATTGTCATGACTGAACCCAGTTTGCGTTCGGTAGCAATTTCTGAATGCGCAACCATTCCGATCTACACGGAAAGAAGAATTGCTTCAATATATAGACGTATCATAATCAAAATCTCATGGATAGTTGTTCAACATGTGCGTTTGCAGTACAACAAAAATTCAAAGCAAGGGGTCTCTTCTATAAGGACCCCTGTCTATCTTAGTGAGGATGCCACAGCCTGTTCGCTGGGTATCGGTGTATGTCCACCATAATGCAACCCGCCTACCACTCGTCAAATAATCCACAAATCCCAGAATTTTTCAACTTTTACACTGTACACATTGAGCTGTAGCTCAATCACAGGCGTACTGCGTAGGTTATGGCGATCAAGAAGGCCACCAGTATCTTGTTGCTGAGGCAGAATGCGGTCATCCTGGTTCCTGTACCTAGCCACCGCCACGGCCGCCTCATGTCCCAAAAGGGAGGGGGGAGGGTTCATTTCGAGGAACCCCTGGCTCACTTTCGCCGTGGATGACCACCAATGGCAATGCGGGCGGAGATTGGCTCTCCCTCGCGGAGGTAACGCTCCATGGTAGGCGAAACACCCTTCACAGCCTTTACAGGTGGCTTGGACCCTCTTGCGGTGCTGCTGTCGTCGGATGTTAGTCACTGCGTCACCCGTAAGCAAGTGAAGCCAGATACGCACCCGTAGCTTGACGTGGACGCGGATGAGCCGTGGTTTGGGGTCGTGGACCAAGCTGATGACTGGCTCGACATTTTGCCGGTGTCTGGGAAGGCAGATTGTGTGCAATTCGTAACCTAGTCTTTACAACACTGATGCTGTGTCAAGGTCACCGTTTAGGTCGCTGTCCAAGTATATGTCTTCATCACGGACATTCACGAAAGCAGCTTCTTTCTTATATAGTCTTCGCACATAGCTACGCTAGATGGGGAACTAATTGCTTCAATTGCGCTCTTCGCAAAAGAGACACCAGGGCGGTGGCTACAATTGTGTCGGCCGGTGATTTCGCATTGCTTCACAAACCCCATGTTTGCGCCAAGAGGAAATCATTGGAGGTAGCGTTTGATCACTTTTGCGCATGCGAGCATCTGAACTGTAAGGCATAGACCTTGCAGGTTTCGCGCATGGTCTTATGCAGTACATAGCCACAAGGAATTTTCGCGTTTCTCTGGGGACGTTACTACATCACCGAGTTACGTGCAATTGAGTTGAGCACTGCCACGTTCCGCAGCATCGAGTTTTGCGCAATTGGCAAAACTGCCCCACTCAGCAAGTCATCCCGTCCACATGGCCATGAAGAAAGCCAATGATGATGATGCAACATGGGCCGCGAACCAGGCCGTTCATGTCGGGGTCAGGGGCTCTGCATACCGCCCAAAAGTCGCCCAACAAAACAAAATCCACCATGTGGTATGAAACTCATCCACTTTGTCCTCGTCTCTCATCCGACTGGGAGGGGAGCAAACTCTCCAGCTTACCATGAGCTCCGGCCCAGTAGGACATTCACAACCCGACGGCAACTACCGGCACAAGGCTACCTGACACACATCTATTTGTGGCCATGGATGCGGCTAAGGAAATCCCTCGACGACCCAAGGCAGCCGCCGCAGGCAACACAATCTCCGCCAGCCGCGGGGCTTCTTCATCTGGAAGGCGGCAGCTGAGAACGGTATACCGAAATCATTTGACACACCTGAAGAAAACCTTTAGGGACCGATCGAAGCCATTCATTGCCCGGCTGAGAGCAAGTCGCGATGCTACACAACGTCTTGCTTCCACCGAAGATTCAAATACTACGGGCGACAACAACACATCCGAGTTAGTTGGCCATATAGTCACAAAATCATTGGAGAACGATGGCTCACGCCAGAGTCAATCGACTATCGCAACACCTGAGCCAATGCCGTCTCGGCTGGTAGTGTCAAAAATGGACGACAATCACTGCTTACCGCTTGAAGATGAACAGGGAGCCGAATATCCTCCCCGTGAGCCTCAGAAAAGCGCAACCGAGTTTCAATCGACCACTACGCCAATTGCATCGGACGAGTCTTGCCTAGACCTCAATGGCGTTGGAAGCCATCTGGATGACGGCGAAACCCACCGCAGGTACACAGTTGATTCACGACTGTCCTTGGGACAAGGTTCGAGCGCAGGAGGTAAGAATATCCTGCTTCATACTTTCTGTCTGTAACATGGTCTGACTGACTTAGATACATCTACCGTACAAGAACATGCCAGAAATGGAAGTAGAGATTCCGCGTTTGATGGACAGCCCGCACACCGAGGATGGGAACAAAACTATGCTTTCAAACATGTAAGTGCACGGTCCCAAGGATTCTACTCTATAAACATGCTAAGTGAATACCTTAATTGCTTAGTATCGTAATGGCTCATGGAATACTGTGGCAAGAACGTCTACCACAACGAGCCTAGACAGTTGTCTGACCCGTGGTTTTTCTGTCCCCAATTCGCCTCGCCGAAGGAGCCATCTTTTCTCCTGTGATGCCAACGAGTCAACTCTATCTACTCCTCGTACCTCCTACACATCGCTATCCTTCACACTGACTCCTGGCGTATACGCCGGAGAGGGAGCCCTGACCAAAAGAGCCTCAACGGCCTCGAGCTCTAGCTCGCATTCAAATGTCCGCTTGGATGACACGACAAACAAGCGCCAGGGTCTGATATTGCCACACGGCGCAAACATAAACTTTTCCGAAAGAGCAGCTGAAATCATGGCTTCGATTCCCTCCCAGGGTGGCGGAAGCGGATCGGGTGCTTTGGTAGCACAGCAACGGCTCGATCAGATCAGTCATGTTGTCCTTGCGCTGAAAGAAGTTTACGACGGGCTCCGACAGCCTGGAGAGACTTCTTTGCAGAAACCTTCTCCAGGTACTGTCAATCCGGGTTCCTTAACCCCAATTGAGGAGGCTCGCTCAGATTCCGGGTGCTCTGTTCATAATCCCTCGTCGACAAGTCCTATCGAGCAAAAGAGGCCGGAATTGCTGGGTATATTGACAAACCAGACACGAAACCATGATGATGCCTCTGAATCTGCGCGCGATCCGACACATTCCCCCTCTATACTGTCCGACATCACAAGCTCTACCGCACCCACGATCATTACGGGAGAACTTGAATCCGAAGCGACAGAGCCACTGGAACCGAGTGAGTTTGGGGCCTCGCTATCCGAGACGACTGATTATATCGAAGATTGTTTCATTGTGACACTTGAAGGCCTTCCCGCAGATGCAAACCTACAACCACTACTCGTTACCCTTAGAGATTGTATCGTTTTTCTGGTCCTCCGGAAAGTCTTGGAATGGATAAGAACCCATGCTTCAAATGTGGATGCTGGCAGTAATTCGCCCACCACTGGTGGGGGCTCGGGTTCCGGCTCGAGTGGAAGTGGCGGCTCTGGCGGTCAAGGGAATAGATCAAAGAGGACAATCGGAGGAGGTAGGACGCCCGGATCCGACAGAGAAAACGGTGACAATCAGGATAAGCGTCGGAAAACAGGAGACTCGCCAACAAGTGAAGATGCCGAGAGTAAACTACCGGTCTTTGCATGCCCATTTGTGAAAAGGTATCCAGAGAAGAAGTGGCCGAGCAGATGCCAGAGAGGCTGGCCAGAGTTACACAGACTCAAGTAAGTGGGCATTTATTAATTTTTTTCCTAGACAAGCATTCATTGACTTCGAAAACTAACTGGCCATTCAGGGCCCATCTGTACACTTACCATAAACAGCCTTATCATTGCAGGAGATGCTTCACGGAATTCGCCTGCGAGGAAGAGTTGGCACAACACTCTAGACAGGACTGCGAGATGAATCATTCACCACCCGAAGTCTACGGCCTCACAGATGGCATGTGCCTCAGGCTGAGGAGCAGGACAGGGATCCAGAATCTTGAAGGGCCGAAATACTGGGAACGGATCTATCGAATCATATTTCCTGATGTCGAGGACGTACCTGACCCTTGTAAGTGGGAAATCTTTCATTGCTGGCTATCTCGACAGGCAGGTGACTGATATAAGACTAGACTACAAAACAGGAGTGCATATTCTTGAGAAGCTACGAGACGGTCCAGCCCGAGCTCAAATTGAGGATTCGCTCTCCAGGGAGGTGGTTCGAGGGCTGCAACGTTACTTCCAAATACAAAGCCCTCAGAACTTCGAAGCAATTGTCTCGAGAGCAACCAGTATCGCTATTTCGACTGTGCTTGGTCCTGAGATACCCAACTCCCTTCAGCAGGCCCCACAAACAGCGATCGATGATACTGCTAAAGTGCAACCACGAGTGGAAAGTCCTGATACGCGGGCACAAAGCTTTAATGCTGCGCCGGATCGTTTGTCTCTTGCTGATATTCAAGGGTGCGGGTTGGCCCCTAAAAGCCCAATCGATTTCATCACTCTGGACCCGGAAATCATCCATGGTTCATCAGCAGTACCCGAAAGTTCTGGTTCCATCTCACAAGCAGATGCAAACGTGACGAGTGATTTTGGGCAGCACTACCAATCAAGCGACACACCGTCTGTGTACAAAGGTGATGTCGAGTCAATACCGACTCATGTTGACTGGTGTTTTTGCGGGGAGTCCAGTTGTTCACAGCAACCCGGGAGTTGCGGTTATGGCATTGACTTCGGAGATCTACCTCAATGAGTTTCCAGTGGTGCTAATTCCTCAAATATCTTCGCGTACAGTCAAAAGGGAAAGTCAAGCCTTCCCTCTGACTAACAGAGACGGTGAGCTTCTCAGAAGCAGTAGTATTACAGAGATGGTAAACGTCACTTTTATGTTGATTTTTATTGATAGTCTGTCAGTAATATGTGTTCTTAGATGTGCGCGATACCCCTACTGAAACTCTTCAGAAGCTAGTCAGAGGAGCACAAGGACAACATTAATGCAATTAAACACAGTTTGGAGACTCTTCGGTACTTTTATGACGCACAGTGACAAGAGGTAGCGAGAAGTGCGCCCTCCTAAACCTTTGGCTCATAAACTTTCAGAAAAGATGTTACGTTTATGTGCTTCTTCCCCAGATTCCCTGCAATTATGCCGGCTACCGAGATTAGCAAAGGGCAATGTTGACCTACAGCTCTTCAAACTCATCTCACTCAATGATACTTAGAAGAATGTAATGCTCCAAACTATAGTGGACCCTTCTGTCGTCTCAAAGCGGAAGTTTTCCACGTTTAGATTTTAAGATTACTGTTGAGTTCTCATCTTGCAAGCCGTTTGTATATCCTTTGTCCATTGAGTCTTCCTTACCGAAGCGGTAACTTGAAACCACCGGGCACTCTTTTCTGGAACATACCAGTAGGGTCATACTCCGCCGAGACTTTCTTCAACCAATTCACCGATGTGTTTCCATAGCTAGCCACAGGATCTTGATCGGTGTGGCTGTAGTTGAGATACAGCCAATCAGTGCGTGCACCAATGGAGTCCGCCAGCTTCGCCAGGCTGTCCAAGCCCTCCTTCATGAGCGCCTCTCCTGCTTGCTGCAGCTCCAAAGTATCGAACTCGGTCATGATCAGCAAATTGATGGAGTCATGGACTACGTCGCTCAGTCCCAGCGTGTCGGCGGCTCCCTTGGCTTTCGTGTGCGCGATAACGACGGCAAGCACCGGCTGCGCGACAAATTGTATCCAAAAATTCCCCGGCAGGTTCTGCTCCTTCAAGCTCTTGTTTATATGCACACTGAGCTCGTGCATTTTTTGCATCATACGCTCGTCATACTTGAAGGTGAGCGTGCGCCATGAAGTGCTATTTCGCGTACTGGTGTTAGTAATCGGACATGATGAAAAATAGTGACGAGGATAGGCCTTACTGTTTCGCAGGGGGGATTTTTATGTCCCTAACTAATGTCGACATTTTGGTAGCTCCAATATTCGTGAAGTTGGCTGGAACCTCCAACGCTTTCGCGAACATTCTTTCGTTGGGTGTTCCATCTACATTCACCAGGATAGTCATCCAGGTGGCATCATCGTTGTCCGGGGCGCATGTCCTAAACAGCATGAATACACCATTGGACGTATCATTGACGTGCTGCATGTATTCTGTGTAGGATTTGATAAGGGCAGGTCCGGCTTCGTCCGGGTAGAGTGAGAATCCTCCCCAGATTCCATTGTTCTCGAATGTCTCGAGGTCGAAACGGGTCACGATGCCAAAGTTATTGCTCCCGCCTTTCAGTGCCCGGAAGAGTTCCGCGTGTTTATCCTTGTCAGCTTCCACTACGCTGCCATCGGCCAGCACAACTTCGTAACGCGCCACCGAGGCACAGGCCAGTCCTGTGCGGCAGCTGAAGTACGAGAAGCCTCCACCTAACAAGTACCCACCAACACCAACGTCACCAATGTTACCACCAGTGACCATGAGTCCGAGGCTTTCGATGACAGGGTAAACATCATTCCAGCGGGCTCCGGGTTGCACTGAGGCCAATTGAGTGGCGGAGTTAAATGTAATCTCTTTGAGGTTAGACAGGTCAAGCGTGATGCCATCAACAATGTTGTTGGACCCTGGCGAACTCATGTGGCCACCACTGCGAATTGCGAAGTGGGCATCCGGTACTGCCACAATGGCACGGACGACTTGCGATACTTCATCAGTGTTGCGAGGTTGAACAATCGCCCATGGCCGCAGCTTCGCACTTGAGGACCAGTACGAGTCTACGCTTTGCTCGTAAAGTGGGTCGGAGGGCAGTGATAGGACATCGCTGAGGCCGGCTTCGCGAATACTGGCCAGAACATGCTCCTTGGTGGACGCCATCTTGAGCGATTTTGATGCTGAGTTTTCTGTAAAGTGATAATGCACAGGAGGGTGTTTCTGTCACCAAAATGAGGGGGTACCGCTGCAGTTGCGGAGTAGTAGGAGCGCAGGATGGTGAGATTTATACATGGCTACGAAGCTGACTAGAACCGGAAACAATTTTAATTGGTGATTCTCCACAAAGGGATCTCTTGGCCCAACGTGTGTTGGTCTCAATTACTGTTTGGTGAAAGAGCTGGTTACATTGGGTGTCATCCTACGTCTAGACTACCTCCCTCTTTAGTACTGAAGGTAGAGCAAACTGGCTTCTTTTAGGGAAAGCTTCCACTGGGCTGCGGCTTACCCCTGAAATCTGGTAAGCCAAAGTCCCTTTAGATTAGATAGCCGGCTAATGTGAGAATTGTGGCGGCATTGACTGCAATTCGCTGGCAAGATTTTTCGGGCTTTTGGACGACATCTTGGTAGAACACAATAAAATAGTACCCCGTGTATTTTCTTAATGTTGAAGCACTCTGTGATTCTCAAATGATGCTAATCGAAGGATTGTGCGATCTTGGCAGGTTTCAAGCAAGCCCACGCGGAGACGAGCGGAGACCACCTCCGATCATGCCCCTGTTCTGTCGTATGTTCTGCGACCGCCGCAGCGGGACTAGGGATGAAGAAGTGAAAGTGCCAATAATCCTTGTAATCTAATCATTCTATTGCTACAACAAACTATCAAGTTTACTTTTGTCCTGGACAAAAAAACCTCATTTGTATTGGGAGATTAGTTAAAGGTTGATATCACCCACTAAAGAAAACACCAACTAAAGTTTAAGGTCGAGATAGAGAATTTCCTATTCGAGTCACAGTTCCCTGTTTGATTGTATTCTCTTATAATCATTTGTATTAGACCAGGGACCCTCAGCGAGTTATAAAATACAATGCTGGGTTCAACTCTTGGCTCACAAGATGTTCTATTTTTTCCAAGCACATTAGAGGTGAGATCAAAGGGTAAGCGACTCGACATTCGACATGATGGGTAGTTTAAATGACTTGTTCCAGCACACATGCACTCCGCTTGACGACGAAGGTCTCCATCATGGTTGGTAGTGTTCAGTTTCTGCAATGCTCAATTTAGGCATTCTTGAAGCCCCTTATAGCACTCCAGTCGTAGACTTTGTTGAGGTTCGACTTCAAGGGGCCCCAAAGTAGCAACACACAAACTCCCCTGGCTAATATTCCATGCCATGTTGTATGGAGATTCATTACTAAAGCTAAAAATTTTGGAATTGTTCGACAACCTTTGCACAGACTCGGGCCAATGCTGACGTGAGATCCGGGTGTCATCTTACCATTTAGGAACCAACAAGCCTCCACATCTCAAGCAGCAATCTAACCAAACTTTCCTCACCAGCTATAAGTACTCCAGAAGTGTAATTCGTTTCCTCGGACACTTTCTAGCGAATCGCCCTCAACACGAAATCAATTCTTCTCCCCAAAAATCGATATGGCTCCTTCAACTATTCCAACTATTTTACTTGTGCAAGGATCTTTCCAATATCCTGAAGTATATGAGAAGCTGATCACCGCACTCAAATTATGTGACTTTGACGTTTTCCATCCCAAATTGCCCAGTTTGACTGGCCAAGATGAGCCCGAATTTTCTACCAAATCTTTGCTTGATGATGCTCAAGCTATAGAGTCCGAGCTTCGAAAGCTTGTAGAGGAACAGAAGAGGCTGGTACTCGTTCTGATGCACTCTTATGGGGGCTTAGTTGGAAGTCAGGCAGTCCCTGAAGAACTCACAAGACTCAAACGCAAGCAAACAACATGGAAGGCGGAGTGTTTCATCTTTTCTACATCGCGGGATTCGTTCTGAGCGTTGGGCAATCAGTGCTTGGGGTTTTCGGTGAATCACCAAATAACTTCGTGTATCCGGACGGAAAGTTCAGTCTCAAAAACGCCGCCAAGACCATCTACCACGATTTGCCATTTGAGGAGTCTCAGTATTGGGAGTCCAGGATAATCTGCCAATCCTCTATGGTGCAAACTACGAAGCTGACTCGAGTCGCCTATGACTACATATCATCTACATACCTGGTTTGTGAAGATGACCAGGCGGTACCGCCTCAATTTCAAGAAACTTTTGCCAAAACTGCAAAGGCAATTAGCACTCTCAGAATCAGTACTGGGCACTCCCCATGGTTCACTAAATCTGAAGAGCTTGCGGATATGATAAGTAAGGTCGCGTCAACTAAATTTGAGGCTTAAAAGCGGCTAGTACACGGACACTAGTCACATCACACATGCAGCTGCTTTCCAACAATTTTGGCCCGAGGCCTGAATGAGGAAGAGGAACATGAGATGCAGATGGGTACAGATCGGTGTTCTAGCAGGCTTGTGCTCTGTGCTAGTACCGGCACAGACCTCGGCTGAGAAATGAAACTTTCTCTGGCCCTTGCAGACATTTTTTTTTTAAGTAATTGTATCTTTAATCTCATATCCGCTTATCATTGTTTTTATTCTTGGTGCAGCATTGCAAGGATGCATTGCGGGTAAGTAGTGGCAGCATGGCCTAAATGTTATGGAGCCATCCTTCTGTGGGTTAAAGTTATCTTCGTAGTCAACCTAAGATATGATTGCTGCAGTGACAGGAAAAGAGCACATGCTAAGTATAATAGTAGCTTTTCCGCGAGCGGTTCTAGAGCCAATAGACGAGCTACCGCCAAATATGAACTAGTTGTGATTTAAGGCGGTGTCTCTTCTTCCCTTTTTTCTCTCTTTTTCTTTCTTGATCCTAGATAATCCATTATGGCTCCAAAGACAAGAAATTTGAGAAAGTAACAGAACCTAATGCCGAGAACCGGCTATCCTACAGGCAAGAGATATTCCACGCTCTGGTGGAGCTGGGCGGGGGAAACCCTCAGATATGCCTAAGTGGGCTTAGGAGTCGGGGCAGGACGTCTTGGTATGGAATTGCAGCTTCCAATCTACTAGCTTGATCAGGATGTTGATCGACCGTTTGATGAGTATTCCCATCCGCAGACTCGACTCGACTCGGTACATAAGAGTAGTGTCACCCCTCACGCCTTTTTTTGCCCCTTCTGGCTTTGGAGATGGCTTGACTCGAACTGAATTATTGATCTATCAACGGCGAGGTCGCCTTGAGAAAGATCATCAGGAACGATGCATCCATCAGTGATTTTTGTTTACCAGCTTATCCTCACTGGCCTTGCCTCGGCGCAGTATACCTACGCCAAGAACCAGGAAATTCTCGAAAAAGATCCTGAGCATGTTGCAGCAAATTTTCCCGACGTGGACGTCGAGCTCCGATCCCCGGCATTCTTGAATCCTGAGTCGGCGGCGCAGGGATTTACCAATGGAACAGCGGGGGCCACCAACCAGCGGACAATGGGTGAGCAACGAGACGGCTTGTGTCATTTGAAAGTACCACTAATCATTCTTCTGCTGGTCCATAGAATACTTCCTGCAGAACCTGGCTTCCAAAAATGACTGGATGACATACCACGTCCCCGCCTTTGCATCAGAGGAGGGCCGTTCAATTCCCTATGTGGTTCTGTCAACGACTCCAGTTCCCTCGCGTCCGAACTTCAAGAATGATACCCAATCTTCTGAGAAATCACGCATCTGGATCCAGGGTGGTGTTCATGGGAATGAGCCTGGTGGTGATCAAGCTCTTCTCGCACTTCTGGGGAAGCTCGATGCGGATCCTGCTTGGGCTACAGCGATTCTTGAGAAGCTGGATATACTCATCGTTCCTCGGTATAACGCTGATGGAGTGGCCTATTTTCAACGGTATCTGGCAAGTAGCTACGACCCAAACCGCGACCACACCAAGCTTTATTCCCAACAGACACGCGACATTAAGCGGCTCAACAGGGAATTCAACGCTCACATCTCTATTGACTGCCACGAATACACCGCCAGCAGAAAATACGGTGGGGATGCCGAGTATCTGCCCATGCAAGATGTGCAATTTTCCTCCTTCAAGAATCCAAATGTTCATCATAAGATCCGCGAGCTTGCAGAGTCACTCTTCCTAGACAATGTCCAAGAAGCCCTCATCAGCCGCAACATGACTACGAGTCCATATGTCGTGTTCCCAGACCCAGCCAAGCTTCAGCTGACAGAGTTTGTAACCGATGCCAAGGGCGATACGGCTGTCTCCTTGGGACAAGGTCTCGCCTTCCTGACAGAAACGCGAGGCATCCGGCTGGGTGACCAACACTTCAGGCGACGTACGGTAGGAGGCTTGGTCGCCGTTGAAGCTGTCATCCAGACAGCTGCCGACAATGCTGCCCTGGTCTACCGTACGGTTGAGCAAGGGCGGGATGATTTCATCCACAACAATCAAGAAATCATTGTGACAGATTATCCTAGGTGGACCAATAAGACTTGGTCGTTCATCGAGGCGGCAACCGGTCAAATCGTACAGGTGCCCGTTATGTTTGGAAACAACACTCCACCAACGTCTAATCTGACGCGATCTAGGCCAGAGGCATATGTCTTTAGCAGGGCGTGGGTCAGTGTTGCGGAGCTCTTGCGGACCACGAGCGTTGAAGTTCAGGAACTGCAGAGTGACTTTCGCGGCGAAGTTGAAGCATTCACTGCCAAGACTGCGGTAGTAGAATTGACAAAATACGAAGGTACTGCAAGGACAACTGTCACGACAGAATCGTCCAAGAAAATTGTTGAAATACCTGCAGGAGGATACTGGGTCAGCACAAGACAACAGAATGCTGCCCACGCGTTTGTCAGGTTGGAGCCTGAAAACATTGACTCGTTTGTTTCATTCAATATTCTCCCTCTGTTAACTGGCGACGAATATCAAGTCTACAGAGTCTTGTAGGGATGGTGATGTCATCTGAATCTCACCCATCATTCTGAAAGTCACGTTTATCTCATGGAAACGCCCAAAACACCGAGGGTCCATTAGCATAGTGGGATTGAAATGTCGTATTGAACTCTTGATGATATTTTGACTCAACGCTCTTGCCGTAAATTTTTACTCTGCGATTCAAGAAGAATACACCAAAAAGATGTTCTTATAGTCATAAATTGACGAATGCAGAGATAGAATATTGTGCATTCATTATTTTGAAGAACAAACCTTCTACAAGGCTCTATAACCTAAAGCTCGGTCGTGCTCAGACATTGTGCGCTCCCTCTCTTCTAAAGGAGAGTATATCTGTTCAATGATCATGCTTTGTGAGGCACCTCCTGTGAGTTCGGTCCAGGTATGGTCATCTTTGCCTCTCAGTTGAATACGCTTGACTCCACTCGGGAGCGGATCCGCACCGCGTCCTGGATCCTCAGCAGGATATGGTCCCACAGGTATGCTCTTTGCAAATCGAAAAGTGGTTGAGAATTTCTCTGAATGAGTGTCGCCGGTTTTGACTATCGCAGTGATACCGAAAGCCAAGCAAAACATGGTAAGCGTAGCTGAGATGCCATAAGCGAGGGCCAGGTCGAAATTGGAGTACACATATTGGTTTTGCCACGCTTGAAAGGTTGCCGGGCGGCTCAGGTTATTGAGAGGAAAGTTCGTGGTTGACCTGACCCCGAAATTAGACGGATGCCAGCCGTACCGTGCGCTGACAGTGAGGTTCTGCATAATGGCTTCAAAATACGTTCCGATGGCTTCTACTGGAGGTCTTCTCTGGTCGGCGGCCCTGTCGAGGAATTTGAGCAGTTCGTTGAAGGTCAACGCCACTGATGAGAGAGTAATACTATTCATAAGTGGCTCTGTAGCATTTCGGATGTGATACTTAGTACCCACAAGGTACGCACCCAGATTGACCATGAGACCCAGATACGCGCCTGCTTCCTTAGGTTCGGGAAGTTCTAAACTTGAGAGCGTGTGTAGGTAGTTTCGAGCTACCAATGGTTCAAGAAGCTCGCGCTCTACGTCCAATACTTGTTCTCCGTCGCTGCGCAGATCGTAGTGTACCGTGTAGCTGGAGTTGTAAAAGTCGCAGGAGAAAATCGTTGTCTTCGTAGCTTTGGCATTGTGTCGCACAATGAGTCTAGATGCATCATTCGAGAACAGGTCCACATAATATGGTGCTAAGCCGCCTGGAGCAATATTGATAAAGTCGAAGAAAGAGCTGTTCATTGCGGGGCCGAAGCCAGTATCGGGGCAGAAGACGGCGAGAGGGTACTTCAAGATGCTGGACTTCTCCCACGCCGTAAACGCTCGATCGATGAAAGATGCCATATCTGAATTCGCAATATTGCAAGATAGAGCTGGTCCATAAAAATTTGTCGTGTATGAGATGTTCGCGTTCATGTCTTCAGATCGAGGAACAGGAATCGGCCGGCTGGTGCTTAGAGTGAGGCTAGAAACAAGATTCAGATATGCACTGGGACCAAGACTGGGTCTTTCGGGCGTTGAGTCTGTCAGCAACCCAGCGTCAAAGACGTTGCTCCTCCAATTTGTCTCTTGTATGTTGAGAGGTCGAGTATACGTGTTTACGGTAGGTTGGACCGCAATCGCTGCAGGAGTTACGATGGACGAAAGTGGCAACAACCTAATCAACGTCAGCACACGCAGCATTTCCAAGAGTAAAATAAAAGAAACACGATGAGACAGAAACGCATACTTACCAAGTGGTGACAGCAAGGAAGACGAGTGGAAGGTTTCGCGGCCATATTGTGAACGGGAAGAGGTAGAATGGGTCTCGCAGAAGACCGTACATGGCATCAGCCTCTCCCAAGGAGTTGTGTGTACGTTTCAGCTTCATCCAAGACCATTGCACGTATGCTGTGCTCGTGGATATGCTAAAAATCATCTTGATGAGTACTGACAAACCGGTTCCGCCTCGTATTATCTGGATCAGGTCATACCATATTAGCCACTTCTTCAGAGTTGAGGCCATAAACGCACCCATTGTTGTTCCCCTTCGCTTTGAACGACTCTGCCATTCACTCTACTGTAGAAAAAATGGTGGACTACGGCCAAAATGACGCCCAGGATGAAAGAGCATATCATGAATATTGAAGTCCTTCGCGTGGCAACAACCCCAAGCCCCGCAAGTAAACTTCGTGCCATTTTGTGATCGCTGATACAGTTTGGGGGAGAAGGGTGGTTTTCGTGCAAGCTGCGGGCTTCCGGGCCACAGTTATTCGATTGCCAAGCGACACAAGCTCCAAAGGGGGGTTGGGTAAAAACAGCAGCGGCGGGCTGCTGATCTTTGCATGGGTTTCTCGGACCTTCTTATCATGACCCTTTCTCTGGAGGATGTGTCAAATAGCAATGGTTTCAATGCCGACAGACCGGGGACTGTCTGCAGTAATCATGCAATGTTATGCCGCCTCGAATTCGTGATTCGCTTCCTAGTCTTTGTGCTTCTTCGCGGAGCAGTAGTACCTCTTTTGCCTGCTCCTTGAAGCTGTTTTTAGCACGCTCATACTAAAAACAGGCATTTGGGCGCCTCCGGCTGCATTCATGGCTTATTATAGGGCGAATGCCATGGTGGATGGAGAATCAGCTCCGCTACGAAGCGAGGTTGGCAAGCAACGAACGAATGAGGTCTGCTCTTGTCGTCAGTTACAGGAACGCTAAAGTGACCGGGGTACTGAGTGGGTTGGGGTTAGGCGGCCGCTTCAAGCAGCGTGACATCTGACGACGCTGGGCCTCGTTTCATGAGCAAGTGGGCGAGGTAGCGAAGTCGCAACGCAAAGCATAATGTTACTCTTTTTTGTTCATCTTGTTTGTGTCTTTCCTTATTCGTTCACGATTTTCAACTCATTATTTTCCTCGGGTTATATCATTGATTTTAGTTGAGGAGCTCTGTAGTCTTGGTTTCTTCTTGACTCGCTAGTAACTACTACATGCCGCGAGTTTTAGGACCTCCAGGTACGGCAACACGATGCATTAGTGTCCAAGGATTATTATCAGACATGACTGATCTAGCCTTCTATGGTTTATTCAATGGAAATAGCAAAGCACTGGAAATCATTGAAATGTACCATCATCTCATTCGGCCCAGGAATTGAGGACTTGGAAGAAGAGAGCTTCTCAAACAGCTCCTGGAGGGTGAAAGAGGAGATCATGATCACCTCATAATGAAAAGCATGCGTCGTATGGACAATATGGCGGTGGATCGAAGATCATCGGTCGAGTGAGCGGATGCTGCAATCCTTCCGTTCTGAGATTCTCCTGAGCATTCTCGTGTACATCCAACGTACATGACCCTTGCATAGGCTTGCCAAATTGCTGTTCAAGGTATGCTATCCACTTAGGCTCGCCAAGCTCGTTTTTGGACCTATGAAACCAGATCCTCATCTGAAGCCCCTGCCATAGCAGGCTAAGGGTCTAGATCCTACGGACTTAGCGTATCATGTAGCTGAAAACCCTGGACAACTTCGACAAGCACTGGAAGGGTTTATTAAGGTACAAGTACATGTCATCTCATTGTTGCAAGCAGTGGGATTTCAAAATCGCCTTGCTCAAGGTTGGCAAGGTTGATTTCATACCCTAATACTATCTGCCTGCTATTCAGCAAGCCATCGTGACGTCAGCAAAAAACTGGCATTTAGCCCACTGTGCAAACCCAACTGCATTACGGACTTGATCAAACTAAGAAGACCCTTCGATTCCTGAAGTTGCAACTTCAAACACTAGTTGAACGTTTCAAAACTGCAAAGAGTCGATTTCGATGATTTCAGATGGTTTCCCTTTGATGATCAGCCCCAAATAATGTCCTATCGTTGCATTAATGACCGTTTTGTCTGTATTTGTGTCAAAACCTACAAACCGTTGAAAGTGAGTTGGCTTCAGCGAGTCAGTCTAGGGTAAGCAGCTAAAAATCCAAAGGAGTTCGGACCCTTGACGTGGATATCGGAACGTGGCTCAGCTCGCTGAATGCAGGCAAATTCGGAAAATAAACCTTAATAAATGACGAAGATGTGGCGAGGCTTGGCGAAGCTCGGCAATATATGATTAGCGAAACAAGCTCTTTAAGGTATCTGCAACCACTGGCAGTAACTACCACATTGTGGTTAGAGGTTCGAGAATACGATTAGTGACATGGGTTAAGAAAGTTAATCAATGAGTTTTGATGAATATTAAGTAGTCTCTATCTTCTAGGCCGAGCCATAATCTGCTTTGCCTCACTCCCCCCGTCTTGCAAAATGCGGTTGGTAGAATTTGGCTTTTAACACATCTAGTAGGCAAAGCGGAAGTCCAAACGCTTGTTACCGTCCTTCTCACGTGCTTCCGTGTCAGTCTGGTATTCGATCTGCTCCTGAGGCGTCATGGCATCCCAGATGGCTGCCTTGCGCTTGTTCAGGTGGGCAAGCCAGAAGCGTTGTCCCAGGAAGACGGTTAAGCCGAAAGCAAGAATGGCGATGCAGGTAGTGTTACCAGTGTGGTAATAGGGCCCGTCCCACTTGCGGTAGATCTGGTTGCCAACAAGACTTCCTCTGTAGTAAAGATTAGAACCGTACGACCATAAATTCAAGAAACCCATAACTTACATTTGCACAATAACGTTGTACGTGGCTGCCGTGAGTGCTCGCTTCTTGACGTCGAAAGTGTTCTCAGAGATCCATGAGCTGACAATGGGGTGGAAGTAAGGGTAACCCGAGATCAGGGTGATGAGTGAGTAACGGCCCCAGTCCCTTCCTCCGTCAGGGATAACCAGGAGTGCGGTGAAGAGTGGCAGGTTCCAAAAAGCACCAAACAAGCAGTGGAAAGCACGCTCGTTGAAGTACTCAGAAGAAAAGGCGAGTGTCAACATGGTGATGATCTGCAGAGCTGCAGAGGGCGCAGTGAGCAGGTTGGTCTGCAAAGTCGTGAAATTGCCGACACGCCTCAGGGTCAGACCAAGGTAGGCCTGGACGGGGGTAGCAGGAATGTATGCGACGAGACCAATGAGGTACAGACCCCACATGGAAGAGTCTCCCCAGGCGGACTTGACATCCTTCCAACGGACGGGCTCCTTGATAGCGGTCAGGCCCTTGGCAGGGTCGTCACGCAGGATACGGTTAACCATGATGATCTCCTCACGCTCAGTGTACCAGCCTTTGCGCCAGAGGGCGGTGCGTGTACCGGTAGGGGAGGTGGGCAGCCAGATGAAAGAGATAGCACCGAGGACCATGGTGAGAATACCCTCGAGAAGGAAGAGCCAGAACCAACCGGGGCGGCCGTGGATGCCACGCATCTCAAGGAGACCTGCGGCAAGAAGAGCCGAGATGACACCTGCACATGTGTTAATTGCGAGCGACGATAACTAACTGGTAAGTCAAAACGTACGAGCAATGTTGAGGGTTGACCAGAAAGCAGCAAGCCGGATGGAAAGCTCCTTGGAAGTGTAAAAGTAGGTGGAGAAGAGAATGGCACCGGGGATAAAGCCACCCTCGAAGAGACCGATGAGGGCACGAGTGATGTAGAAGCCGGTACGGTTGTGCATGAAAGCCTGGAAGGCGGCTGTGACGAGTCAGTAATGAACAAGGGCTACGATCCTCCCGCAGTCACTTACACACAGTGCCCCAGCAGCACATCAGCTAAAAATTTTGTCAGTAATGAGTTCAAGTCTTTGATTTACGGATGCGTGACTCACGATGGGAAGGACATGCTTGAAACCATAACGCTTGGTCAAGATCTGGACGGGGAATTCCGCGGTAAGGAAGGCGAGAAGCTGAATGGTGGTACCCTGCCTAGTGTTAGTGGTGAACTGATCGAACAGTTGAGGAGTTCCATACGTTGTTGTAATCATCAGTGGTCAGGCCAAGGTCCTCCAGAATGTTGTCGGCAGTGGTGTTGGCGAGGTTACCACGGTCAAGCTGCAGACCGAAGAACTAGGTGGGTCAGTTAGCATGCGGCACGACTTTGATGTAGGATGAGCGATCCAAGCTTACCATGACACAGAGCCAGAAGAGCAGGCGGATGTCGGTCTTGCGGACCACGGCGCGTTCCTCCTCCTCGCTCCAGGTGGCCTCCGGGTCGAAGCGGTGCTTACCCTCGTAGGTCTCATGGGGAGGCACAGTGGAGTGAATGTTCTCTCGACCAACGGCGACGCTCTTGTCGAGGTCTTCGACCTGGGGCCCGCGAGTCGAGCGGGTCTCGATGTCCTGCGACGTACCCATGGCTCTTTGCTGGGAATGAACGGAAGCGGGGACAGTAGTAGAGATCAGATCGACGCTGCTGCTGTGTGCAATAGCAGATTGCCGCGCGTCAAAAAAAGAGATTTAGACGGCGGTAATGAGTCCAAAGAGAGCAGAGATCGTTCGATTGGCAATGTCAAACCGTAGTATCAAGACTCTGGTTTGATTTCCGATCTGATCTGGTCCGATGCTACTAACCCCTCTGGCAGGCGAAAAGCCGCGGTAATGAAGAAATGGTCGAGCGAGACGGGACTGCACGAGAGACAAGCCGGGCCAATTGGGGGGAATTCAATTGGGATGATATATGCGCCGGCGATTCGAGATTTGCCCCTTTGCCCTTGTCAAGCAATCTCACGGAAGATCTGTGCCATGTGGAAAAAATGAAACAACCATATGGGCTCGACTGGGGACAAATTGGGACAGTAGCGCGCACGTCATGTTGCCGTGCTCCTCTATGCTATCAGCATTGCATCTATAGCGCCGGGCGCCAGCCACCCGTTTGAGGAACAAGGCCGGCGGCCGTCGTGCCAACATTGCCGGATCGGAACTTCAGCACCGCTTCTACCCCTCTGCATCTCTGCATGACCCCAATGCCGAGGTCTTAGGCTCCATGGGGTAGCCTCCCTTGCCCGGACAGATAAACCGGGGCCAGCGACAGGGGTGGCTGGCCCTCTCGAGGTTTGGTTCGGTAACTGTTGGCCGAGACTAGGGCCCTCTCAGCGCGCGGGACGTACTTATAAGACGATGTTGCCATCGCCTGCCCAACTGACGTGATCGAACCGTTGCATGGTGCCAGACGCTATATATGCCTAAATGAGCACAACTCACAATCCCACCGCCCAATCACGCACCCATTGAGCACAACTCACTCGCATTCCCAACCAACCAACACGCCGGACACCATGCCTTCAGCAATCCCCAGCGCCGGTTCCGACGTTGTCGGCGGCCACCCTGAGTCCAGACCCCGCCTCGCCGGCCCTCTCGCCTATGCCGGCACCCTGGACTCCTTCACCCATGCCGACGTCACCCCCGTCATTGGCCGTGAGTTCACCGGCCTCAACGTCCAGGATTTGCTCAAGGGTCCCGAGGAGCAGATCCGTGACCTGGCCGTCACCATCTCCCAGCGCGGAGTTGTCTTTATCCGCGGACAAGGCCATGTCAGCCCTACGGAGATGAAGGACCTCATGCTCAAGATCACGGAAGCCGCCGGCTGCCCTGCATCGTCCGGCCTGCACGTACACCCCTTGACCGAAGAGGGCAGTGAGCTCGGCGACCAGATCAGTGTCATCTCGAGCGCCAAGCAAAAGAAGGGGGGCGGCTTGACCCATCAGCTCAGCGATGTGAGCCGTTATGCAAGCAACGGCTGGCACAGCGACATGTAAGCATCGATCATGCACAGCAGCCACGCCCTGTCCCCATCACTAACAGCAATTGATCAGCACCTTTGAGAAGGTCCCCTCCGATTATGCCATGCTCAAGATTCACACCCTCCCTGCCACTGGAGGCGATACCGTAAGTCCCCTCCCTAGCCTCAGCCTTACAATGCAAGCCCTGACCACCGCTTACAGCTCTGGGCTTCTGGCTACGAGATCTACGATCGTCTCTCCCCTCCCATCCGCACACTCCTCGAGGGCCTCACTGCCACCCACGACGCCAATTTCTTCCATGATGAAGCCCGCCGCCTGGGCAACCCTCTGCGCAAGGACCAGCGTGGCTCGCCCCTGAACCAAGGTGAGGACCTCACTGCTGTGCACCCCATCATTCGCACAAACCCCGTCACTGGCTGGAAGTCCGTCTATGTAAACAAGGGCTTCACCAAGCGCATCAACGGCGTCACCAAGGACGAGAGCGACATGCTCCTCTCGTACCTGTTCAACCTCCTGACCCAGAACCACGACGCACAGGTCCGCTTCAAGTGGCAGCAGGGCGACATCGCCATCTGGGACAACCGGAGCACCTTCCACTGCGCGACTTACGATTATGCCGAGGACAGGGCCGGCGACCGGGTGTGCAGCCTGGGAGAGGCCCCGTACTACGACCCTAAAAGCACTGGACGCCGTGAGGCTCTGGGCATTTGAAACGATTAATGTAAAAGCATCATGGTAGCGTGGTTTACTCAATAGAAGCAAAATAATAAAAAGGTGCTTGACTGAATTAGTTGCAATGGTGCAATTCTGGGGCACAATGACGAGATCCATTAAAATCCATATAAGCTCCATTTTAGCCTCGTCCTGACATGTGAACCAATTTCTTTTTCTGACCTCAAAGATAAGCAATTCGAGCAGGCCCAGTCCCTACCAGGTCTTCAACCCGGCATGCAATTGTCAGCCTTGCGATGTTCGGAGCTGAACCCATCCCTCAATGTGCCGATACTCGGCCTCATCCGTCTCATCCTCGCAAGCTCGCCATCACTTGGCTCTTCGCACATGGCCGTTCGGACTGCGCCGAGCTTGGGTTGAAGCACCAACTACACACTAGTTTGTGGGTGATAACCCCGCATAGTACGGGGGCTGGTTCCTCGGAGGATGCCCTACTGGCTAGCTGTGCCACCAACGAGAACAGATCTACGCTTGTTTTGCGGAGATAGCCCGTCGACTCCCCGTATCAGTCGGCGGGGCGGGGGCTCTCAGCTGCTGACAAAAGGGAAGCCATCGTGCACGTTGTTTGAAATGAACTCATGGGCTGCCGCGGGTACCTTCGTCATCATATTCGCCATTTTTAGGGTTTACTGAACCGAAAGGCATGCTTTTCGTTTTGAAGTCTTGGGTTGTAATGGCCAAGAAATTAGTTGAGGCCAAGTCAACTGCCGATCTGACAAGTACAAGGCGCGTGGCGCGGCGCCATTTCACGGAGAAATCTCAAAAACCCCGACGTATCGGCAATTGCAAGCCCGGCTATTCTAACGTCTAAATGCTAGTTTCCCCCAGTCCTCCAAAGGTCTCCAAACCTGCTGTTCGGATCTTGAACCAGCTGCCTTGGGTTTCCCGCCTCCACGATCTGACCTCGATCCATGACCACCACCTTATCAAAGTCTGCAATCATGTCTAGCCGGTGACTTACAGCTAGGATCGTGTATTTCTCAAACTCGACGCGAATGATTTCTTGCATGGTCCGTTCTGTTTCAAGGTCCACGCTAGAGCTCACCTCGTCCAAAACGAGCAAGCCGCCCTCTGTACCTCCGCCGCCCAAGCCGAGACTCTTTGCCCGGAGTCGTCTTCGTAGAACAACACGTGCTAATGAGAATAATTGTCGTTGGCCCTGGCTCAAAGTGCTCGCAGACATACAGGCCTCCAGTCCGCCGCGTTCTTGCACGAAAGTTGAGAGGCCGATTGTCTTGAGAACTGCTTGACACTGCGCAACGCTGGCCAGGTTGAATGGATCCAGGTTCTCTTGAAACGAAGATCCGTCAGGTAAGAAAACAGCGTCTTGAGGAACGGCTAAGACCCTGGTTCGCAAAGTTTGCCGGTCAATAGTACTCAAGGATACCCCGTCAATGAACACATTATCAGGTGTGCTCGACACAGGGTCAAGTAACTTCAGGATGAGGGCTACCAGACTGGATTTTCCACTTCCAGTGCGACCACATATAGCAACCTTCTCACCCCCGGTGATGGTGAAGTTGATGTCTCGTAGGGCCAGTGGCAAGGGCTCTTTGGCGTCCTCCATCTCATCCCTTTATGATGTTAGAATCTCGTAGGCACTGGGATGGTTGTTGATGCTTACGCGTAACTGGCAGAAACTCCCTTCAGCTCAATCTTGCCCTGGACTGGCCATTCTTCGGGAGGAAAAGTGACTTCTCCTTCTCTATCTTCTGGCTTCACGGTCTCATGAAAGGCTCTTAACCTCGCAATGGCCCCGATGGATGTTTCGAGTTGCGTGTAGTTCCTGACAATTTCGGACAGCTGGTCACCAAAGCTCATGAGGGTAATGAGAGACGCGCCAGTGAAGCCAGAGTTAGATCGTAAGTTCACCGCGAGAGCTGTCAAGATGGCTGCCAGTACGGCTACGACTAGCTTCAGCACGACCAACAGCCATTGTTGAATCATAGTCAGGAGGTATGCTGGGCGCTGAGATGTGTTTAGAAGAGCAATGTTCTTCGCTTTGTCTTCATTTATGAACCCGAACGCACGAAGCGTCACGATTCCTTTCGTCGTATCCAAGAAATGGGTACTGGAGCACGGATGTTAGGTGGGAGTTTACTCGCTTTTGCCAGCTGCCCAAAGCTTAGGAAGACCTACTAGAGGGGGCTCTTGGCCTCCAAGTCAAGGAGCCTGAGTTGTCTCGAGGTCCGCAGGTAGAATCGTTGGACGACCCACATCAGCACGGCTAAGAATGGATAGCTGACGGCCATGTAAGGAGAGGAAGTGACAAGAATAACCGCAGCGCCCAAAGCAATAGCAGCGCTGAGCAGAGTGTTACAAAGGGCGTTTGGAAGGGCCATGTCCACAAGATTGAGGTCTTGAGAAAACATGTTTAAGATAGCACCCTGGTCCGTGACGGTGAAAAGCTGTAAACGGCGTATTAGCGAACCTTGCCGGATTGGTATTTAATTTTTGCATAAAACAGTGGTAATCTGAGCTCCAATGCTCACTACAAGACTCGACGTGCGTGCAAGGTCGCTTTTCCAAGGACGATAAGGTAACCCACCTTCAATGGAGCATGGACAAGGGTTGTCAAGGCAAGTTGATGAAGCCTGGAACCTGACCTTGCAACCGACAGCACAAAGATGTACCAACCCAGTGCAAGGAGAGACAACAATGCGCTGACCTCAAGCAAAGCGTAGATGCCCACGTAGAAACCATGAGGGCGAGATGGTGTCTGCGAGCTAGCATCATCGGACCAGAATTTTAGCCAGGCCGTGGCGAAACTGTGCAACCCCCCGAGACCTGCAGCCGTGACCATGGACATGATGGCCACATCGTAGCCCACTGAGAAGCCAATGTCAATATGTTTCAGTTGGCTTTGGCCGCAGAGCTTGTACTTACTACTCTGAATGTAATGTTTATACACCTTGCGATCACCGACTTGTCTGGCTGCGTCAGTGGTCGTGGGCGCCCCAGTTGCATTAGTTGTCTTCTTTGTTAGTTCCCAATAAGATTTCTGCGCAGGACTTCGGTCCTCAATCTCTTCCGAGCTGCTGTCCGACGACTTGACGTCGAGGCTCTGCACATATCCATTATTTTGCATCAAATCATCGAAAGAGCCTTGTTCCGCCACAGTGCCATTTTGCGCCAAGGCCACAACGTGATCCGCCCAGGGCAAATGACGAACAGAGTGGGTGCATAGCAGTGCAGTTGCTCCACGGCGTCTGATCAGCCCTTGGGGACCGAACACCTTCTTGAAAACTTGATCCTCAGTGTCAGCGTCCAAACCACTGAAAACATCGTCGAAAACTAGAAGGTCTGCATGAAGATACAACGCTCTAGCGAGAGAGACGCGCTGACGTTGCCCTCCACTCAATGTGATGCCATTGCTGCCGATATTGCTCATATCGCCTAGGGGTAGTGTTTCGAGGTCGACTCCGAGCATAGTAGCATCGATGACTTCGGCATATCGGTGGGGATCAAAAGCTGAGAAACCAACAATGTTGTCTCTGACTGAGCCATCAGACAGGAATGCCCTATAAGTGTAAGTTTTAATATGTGAAAATTCCTGGAAAACTGTGTTCTTAGCGAAATTGGAGAACTTACACTTGATCGCAGAAACCCACTCGGGATTGCCTCGTTTTGAGTTGAACGTTGCCTCTGCTCACAGGCACCTCACCAAGAAGTGCTTTCGTAAAAGTCGACTTGCCGCTTGCAATTGGCCCAACGACGATCGTAAGCGCTGACCTAGGTATCTTCACGTTGATGTCCTGAAGGACCAGCCTGCCCGGAATCCACCCGAAGTTGCCATGCTGCACGATGATGGCAGGATCAGCAAATCCTTTCTCGGAACATGGAACCGATGCTTCTGAACTCTTCTCAGAATAGCCCGCCGTGCTCGCCGCCACTGTACGGTAATCCTCTCGAGCCGTGCTTGCAAGGAAAGCCTGTATACGTGCCAAACAAGCCATGCCGGAAATAATCTGGGGCACCGCCTGAAACAGGGCGAGTAATGGTGACGATAGAAGCAAAAGATAAGACAGCGCAGTAAATATCACCGCGGCATTGAGATTGCGCTGTGCAAAGGCAAAGGTCATGACGGGCGACAGGATGAGTGGCGTAAAGCCAATGATCGCGGCGACGATTATGAAAAGGCGGGATCGGCCACCAGCTCTGATCTCATCATCGCGAAGTTTCTGTACATATATCGAGATAGGCTCAGCTAGCCCGGAGAGCTTCAGGCTTTTCATGCTGGCAATCACGGTTCCTGTCAAACCTACACGCTTCTATCATAAAATGTCAGACATCCATACGCGGTTAGATAACTCCGTCGTGACGTTTAGGAGTATCTGAGACTTTAGACTGCACTTACCTGAACGGCTTCCATCCACTTCGTTTGGGCGGGCCCCGTGTATCTGGCGAGGATGGATATCGCCACTATGCAGCACAAAACGACAACAATTGGGGCGACAAAAACCGGCCCGAGCAATTCATAGAGTAGCCAGCTAGCTACTCCGACTTCAATGAGACTTGCCCAAATGTTGTGAAGGCCCACAAAACCGAATTCAATACGCTCAATATCGGAGCTCATCAGCGTCACAGTGGCATTGTCTTCACCCGCGCCGATCTGAACATCGGTTGCTTTCGCGTAGATGGCTGCCACGAGGCAGCCTCTGGCCATGGCAAGCATACGGTGGTGGAAGTATGAGAAGAAGGCCTCCGATATCGCCATACCGGAGTATATACATATGCTGGCGCCGATGAATCCATAAGCTGCATTTTTCGCCGCACTAGTGGTGCTGGGCTGCGAAAGGTGCTCCAAGAGAGCATGGATGAAAAAGGGTTGGCAGAACGTGAAAGCGATCACGCACAGCTTTGGTGCAATCGGAAGCAACAGCTGAACTTTGAGTGTTTTTGCTAAAGTTTTGGGCAAGGCGTATTGATCAGTCTTAAACTCGTTGTAGTCGGCATGTTTCAAGAACCTCTTCTGCAGAATGTCGCCGCTCATGGTCGAATCCAAGGGATACAGTTCTGAAATGCGAAGGATTTTCTTGTAACCGCTGAGGAACAGATTGTTCAGCCAAAAGTAAACGCCTAGCGAGTATGAATTAGTATCGCTCTACGACTCAGCAGGAGTGCAAAACAGCACGTAAACAAGAGCTGCGGGTGGCGATCAGCTTCAGGCAATCGAATAACGCACCGAGGCTATACAATCCACTTGTTTCCTCAGGACTATGTTGCTTCGCGTCCCAATTGACCCAAGCTGCTTTTTGCCGTGCCTCGAGGAAGAGGATAGCAATCTTGAGGGTCATGCAGGTCGTGAAAACTCCGGCGTATGCGACCTCGAATTTGGTGCTAGAGGCCAGCCAAAAGGTGCGGGCTTGAGCGACATCGAGGAGAGTGGTGATGAATAGATATGCACTCAGCAGCACCGATGGCCGAGGCGACCTGCTGTGGTCGAGAAAAGACAGTGCGACCATACACAAAGCCGCGACGAATTGTAGAATTGTGGACGCAATTGAAAGGGCAGTTATCTCGAAGGACCCAAGGCTAACGATAACGACCAACGATAACTGGAGGCCGACATACATGGTTGTTGCACCCTAGAAACTTTATAAGGATCATTGCACCTCGATTTCACTTCGGGAGACTAACCGATTTCACAACCTGCAGCATCGGTGCGTTCACAACAACCGGCATTCTGGCCAACAATATTGCCCGCCATATCGAAGACAATGTGAACAGGATTGAAGGTAGCAGGGAGAAGAAGATCTGTTCAAACTTGATGGTGAAATCGAAATCATCTCGGCACCCGACAACGCCTGGTCCGAAAGCGTCATCGTTGGCGCATGTTGAGAAGAGCATCGCTGTCGACAAAAGCACACCGAAGCGCCCTCGGACGGTTTCAAAACGTAGAGTAAGTTCCTACCCAACACAAAGCGCTTCAAACGGAAATATCGCAAATTGTTTCAGGAAACTGCACATCTGAGAACTTAAGGGACAAGGTAAGAATTCTGGAACTCCATTTGATCGAAAAGGTGTTGGTCGGCTACTGTACCCTTCTCAGCTAAGCTTTGTTGCCTCGACCCTGCAAGGAAGGTGACCAGGCATCGAACGGTTGAAGGCTGGTCGAAACTCCACCTTGGAACCCGCCTCACCTAAAACGGACATGCAGCGCACACAAGTTCCCGCCCTCTACCAATCAGAGGGGGCTTTCGGGTAGTCGATGCCGCTTACGAGGAAGCTGTCGAATCCCGTGACGCGAGTCTCTCGCCTCACACGCAATCAAACAGATAACGCAGATAAAGTGACAGCTTTGAGGGGCCGTTGCAGCAGGCTACGAATGTGACTCATGCTATGAAAGTTTACAGTGAACGATGGACTGTCTGTTGCGGTTACGCAAGTAAAACGACCACTAGATTGCTTTGCCATAATTTCCTCCAAAGACGTCATGGGGCTGATTTCCTAACCCACAAGGTATCGATGGCTTGCCAAGTCATAATTCTTGTTGATCAGGGGTCTCAATCGTTAACAGTCACCCCATGCTCGGACCCCTGCCTTGTGATATTGTCCACTTTACGTCCAACTGATGCACATAAAGACACCCGAGTTGTGAGCAAAATAAACCAGACTGCAAAATATAAATATTCTCTAATATTAATAGAAAATCTTAAAATTTTTTAAGAAAAGTCTTAAAATAAATTTCTTATCTTAATCTCTTTTGAAAATTTTCATTTATTTTTATTATATTATATTTTAAGTATAATATAAGTAAGAAGTTGCCGCTTAATATATGATTTATTAGTGGATTAGTGGTTTTGCAGTCCGCGTTTTTTTGCTAATCGCTTGGCAGGAATCGCAGACTGCCAAACATTTTTCTTGTGAGCAACCCCTCTAGTTCGGAGTTTCCTACGATTGAAGGTCGTAAAATTACGTGGTGAGATTGATATATCGAGTTGCTTTGAGTGGTTCACATAGGGAGGCAGCTCTACGGAGCGAGCTGGTTATACCCAGAGACTCGAATGCAGCGTCAAATCCAACGATGAGATTGGAGTACCTGACGCAACATAAGATTTGCAGGTCTGAGCTATCCGTCGGAGTAGGGACTTGGTGACCCGTTGCGACATGGCCGAAAGACCAAACTTGTCCCAACGAACCTTGCGACAGAATTGAAGGGAACCTTTCTCTGGCCGCTTTGGAACTACATTTTCTGTAGCTCAAGATTCAATCAGTCTAGGTTTCGAAACCTAGCCCCAGTCACTCAACAAGCAAATGAGGCTCTCACTCAACAAGCAGAGAGGCTCAGCAGCGGACATGGCAGCAGCGAATGCGCGCAACGACGTGGTCAAGATCGCATGTCTGTAGATCGTTGGCAGAACGGAGACAGTGCCAATTCTGTCCCCCTGGGCTTATCAATGGAATGAAATACGGCCAGCTAGCAGTCGGCCGTCAAGTTTCCTCATAAAGAGCTAGTAATGGGTCTGTCCAGAAAAGAGCCCTTTGCTCTTCCCTGCCCCTGAGCCATATCATACTCGACATGGGCCTCTTAACACATGAACACTGCCGCTCGGGGACAGCTCTAATAAGTATTGCTGGTGGGAAGCAGCTACGCCTCCGAGAAACCATAGAGCGTAACTGGGCTGGCTTAGACCGATTCTACAAGTGAAGTTCGTGAATCATAAGGTCGGCCAGGTGGGTCCCCCGACAGCTCGAGAGGTTAAGCTGGTCGAGAGTCTGATGCTATAACATAGCATGCTGATCCTTCGCCCAATGTAACACTCGCACAATATCAGCTATAGTGGCTACGTCAATATATGGGATGTAAGTAGCTGATCGGTGCCGGTGGCGCCTTAGTAACTATATGGATTGAGCGCCGGCAGTGACAGTGAGCCGTCAATTCCATATCCCATCTATTCGCCAACGAGGCGCACCTTCGTTCCTTGCAGGTAGTGGTTATGAACGTTGAACTTGCGGCCGAAGTGATACACCAGCCGGACCTCTTCGGTCAGCACGGAGGCAGGCCATATAATTGTACCGGCATTCCACTACCGCTCTGGTGATAATGTCACTCTACTGTGATGTTATCTAGGAACGCTGTCAGGGATAAGTGCAGTCGTGATATCTTCGTGTTGCGGTATGCTGCCTTGACTGGTCGACATGAGACTGGATGAAAGGACTGGTGGTTCCTTCTACACACAAAGCTGTGGCTCAGGTCTGTTAAGATATTCAGTGTGGTGAGCGGCAGCATAAAATGCACCCATGTTAGGAGCCATGACGAATATGCGCTATGACCGTGTTTGTGACATTCCGACTTAAGGTTGCTGATATCTCTTCCCCCGGTTCCCGTCCGATACATGCTTCCAAGGGAGGTCATGAGATTGCTTCGGCTTTTGCTCACATGGATCCAAAAACGTGTACAGGGGAGATGAACGGATGCCGTTCAAGTATGATCAGCACGCAACGGAGGTCTAGACCACCTTGCAAAACACCAACCAAGGTTTTCGAGAATGGCGCTAATTGGAAAGGTTTGTGATGGCACGGTTGCACTGAAGCCAGTGCCGAAACTTCGTAGATGATATGAAATCTAGATTTGATGTAGAAGGGGAAACCGTCCTACCGCAGTATCGCCCTTGCGGCTTCGCCCTGACCTCATTGTCCCATGAACGCCTTGCAACTCCGTCTTTAAAGCCCAATCCTCTTTCATACTTCTATACAACAAGATTTCCGACCCTAGCCTGCTGTGGTATCACAAATAAAGAAAGAAAAGAACCAAAAAATTCGCTTGGGCGAGCGAAGAAAAAAAAAGGAAAAAAAAGAAGGAACCTTGGTCGATCCGGTCGTTGGGTGGAACATTCAGTTCCAGACCAGAAGAAAGAAAGGCATAAGAGAAGAAAAAAAAGGCAAAAGTAAAAAAGCTCCCTTCCCAGATCAAGATGCGAGCACATCTCGACCAGGGGAATAGAAGAAATGAAGGTGAAAAGGCAAAAAGGATGAAGCAGATTCCGAAGGCTTGAGATCGTGTCCAACGCCCCTGGTGCTGTCCGCGTCGAAAACACAGCCTCGAATGTGCTTGCAACGTATGAATATTGCCAAATCATGGAAGATCAATGTGCAGGGCAGTATGACTTGCTGTCGCTTCCCTGCTGCCAAGCAGACAGGCTCGAAGCTCCCATCCATTATAGGATGACACACCGAGGACCGTCTTTCCTTCCGGATCTTCGCCTCCCGCTTCGATGTGAGCTGCGCTTGTGCCCGTCGTTCGAGTCATTCATAGTCTCGTCCTCCTTACGAAGCATCTGCCGGCACAGGTCTACAAAGACCTCGTCGACATTGGCTGGAGTGGCAGGTTAGCATTCTTCGGCCTCGGTGAACCAACGTAGTATGACTTACTCCTTGTCCTGGCACTGGCTTCGTAATAGGGCGCGCCCCATCGTTGCGATATGGAGAAGCCCTTGGCTCGGGGTACGGCTCTGTTCTCCTCCAGGTCGGCCTTGTTGCCGACGATGACCATGGGGACGTTATTGTCATCTTTGATGCGGAGGATCTCCTCGCGCAAACCAGCAAGCTCATTTAGTGACGACGCCGAGGCAATACTGAAGACGAGAAGGAAGCCTTGACCGGTCTTCATATACAAGTCTCGCATGGCAACTTACAACCGTCAGTAGTTGTTACGAGTGAGAGTCCATTTTGAGACTTACCAAACTGTTCCGTTCCAGCAGTGTCGAGGCTAGGGGGCATAGGTCAGCCTTCATATCTCGTGAGTAGTCTGATGGGAAGCAGACATACATCTCAAGCATGACTTGACGTCCCTGGAGCAGCTGTTAGTAAGTGATGCGTTGCATCGGGACGGGCCCGGGGGGTTCCACGTACATCAACCTGCACTTGAGTCCGATATGAATCCTCTATCGTAGGATCATAGCTTTCAATCCACTCATTGTGCACGAATTGCGCTGCTCAGGTTGTCAGCATCATCGGCCATTAGAATGATTGCGAGTGCGCCGCGAATACTCACCGGTCAAGCAACTTTTGCCCACACCACCTAGAAACGAGGGAAGAGTCAGGTGATGTCACACGTGATGATCAGTTCGCGGACCCGAGAAAACATACCTGCGCCGAGGACTACTACATGTAGTTCATGCCTGGAAACGAGTCAGTCAGTCAGTCATATTTGCGGTCCGAGGCGGGCTGCGTTTATGGAGAGTACAAACGTTTGCATGGGCTGATATCGAGGTGCCATGGTGAGGGCGCGAGGCGGGCCTCGTCGTCGGCGGCGTGGTGTGGTTGGCGCGGAGCCTAACGTGGATTTAGGTTTCGGAGATGATGGCGGCTTGTCGTCTCGGGTTGAAATGAAATGACGCGTGCAAGGCCGCAATCGCCAAAGGGTCCCCGGGGGTGTGTCAAACCGCCGTGGATAGGAAAAGAAACTTGGCTGCTCAGGCCCGTGGTCCAAGGCCCAGGGCGAGTGGTGATGTAAGGGTCAAGTCTCGTCCCGTAGAGTGTGAAGTGGTGGTGGTTGTGAAGGCGACGGTGATGGTGATGGCGATGGCGACGGCCTGGTCCGACTCTAGGTGGGTGATGAGGCACTATAATAATAGCGATGCGCCTTTGCGGTTATAACGCACGGGGGGACGGGGATGGTTTTGCGCAGCGGCGGGAATCTCTCGGCCGTGTTGGACGGCACAGTCAGCAGTAGTCTTTTTGGCTCAATGGCAAAAAGTATGTCCAAGCGTCCTTTTGGAGCTAGAATTGGGAACCGGCGCTGAGTGAAATACCCAGTGAGTGCAACGCTGGGCGGTTCCAGTGAGTGAGTGAATGAGTGAGTGAGCGTGGTTGCAAGCAAGGTTTCTGCTGCAGTCTAGAGCTCTGTGCGTGCGTGCGTGCGTGCGTGCGTGCGTATGTGTGTGTGCGTGCGTGTGTCTTCTTTTTTTTCCTCACTCTGAATCTCTCCCTCACTCTTTGTTGCTTTTCTTGGGTGGTTGAGGTGGTAGAGGAAGCGGGGGCCAAAACCCCTTTTGAGTCGTGTCCAACCTCGAAGCTATTTTTTTCCAACGCTCCCCCTGTTCGTTGCCCACGTCTTTCGGGAAGAAGAGGAGAGACAGGGCCAGGCCAGGCCAGGCCAAACAAGAGGGGTGTTGGCTTCTCGGACAGTGTGGGGGGCCTGGGTGGGCGTGTGTGTCTTTCCCAGTCTAGTCGCCGGCCTCTGGGTCCCGTTACGACCTGAGCTAGAAAGTCGAGGAGGGGGTCTAGCGAAGAGCTGGGCCCGAGGGAAAGGGAGCAAAAAAAAAAAAAAGACGGACCCGAAGCTGTGTCGGCGCCTGGTGGATCGATTGGCTGGTTGATTGGTTGGTTGGTAGTTACGTTCTGTACAGAGCAATTAATTATGTGGATGATGAAATGGGATGCGCGGGAGGATCAAGGTTAGGGTTGCTGCTGGCCCCTGGTCTTATGTCTCCCGTCGATTCAATCCTCGGATGGCAAGAGATGACAGAGGAAAGCCTCGTTGATTCGCGGTCGTGGTATCGAAGGAATGAGGAAGGCATGCAAAGAGAGGCGGAGCAGGAACGGAATGGAAGGGGGGCAGCGGCCAAGATATACCATTGGGGATCCGATCCAGATCCAGATCCAGGTCCAGGTCCAGGTCCAGGTCGGCTGCGGGAGGAGACGACAGCAGATCCAGGGAGGCAAGAGACGGGGTTTTCCCCTGTGGCCTCTTGTTTCCGACAGATCAGAACCCTACGAGACAATGGGCTGAGATGGAAGAAAAAAGAAGTCGAAGACGTAGAAAGCTGGACCGACCATTCGACGTGCACCGCATCCAGGGCAGCCTTGGCTGCAGTTCAGTACCTACCTTACCTACCTTACAGAGTACAGTAAGGTAGGTACCTATCTGCCTACCCTGACGCCCTACGCTAAGAGGTCAGAGCTTCCGGCCGGTGCTCGTGCTCTAGGCCGCCTTTGGTAGGTGCCTTTGCCTTACAGCTGCTCTAGTTTCTAAAACGTTGTAGGGCCAGGGGGGGGGGGGGTTGTGCCCAGGGCGGACTCGACCGAGAAGGCAAGGGATTCGGAAGCCCGGGGTTGGGGCAGCCGCCCGCCCGCTCGACCTCGCGGCTACCCAGTGGATGGGCCACTGCTGCGTAGTGCGCTACAGGTACCCAGCGGGTATTTTCACGGTGGCACAAAATCGGAAAGTGGGGTATCAGACCCCCGGAGCTGGAGCCGGGAACCTGTAACTGACTGCTATGTACCTCGGTCTGACTTTAATATAGAGCTCATCAATAGAAGGGGAAAAAAGCTTCCTAATTTTCATGTACAAAAAAAGAAGAGTCGAGAGGCGAAATTGACCGAGCTTTAGCTAAGCCTGCAAACCTTCATCAAGAGCCTGGGTAGCAAGGCGCGGGATCTCCCAATGGTTCTCCCTCGTGTCCAACGTACGAACCATCTTCCCACAGCCAGAAATGAACGGGAAAAAGCTGCGAACACGTCACCCATGTAAGAAAGCCCATGGTGTGTTCACTCAGCAACTCACTTCACACACACACACACACACACACACACATGGGGCGAATTGGATGCGAGTGAACAACTAATCGGCCATTCATGATCCCGCCTACAGGCCATCCGTCTTCCCGCTATGGGCTTATTCAGAACTAGAAAGCCACAACACTCGACTGCAAGTGGTCGGATGGGATGCTCCTAGAGACTGGCCCATGTCCAGCATATCTCACCAGGTTGAGGTTAGCCCTTTTTTTCCCCTTCCTTCTTTACAGGGTCGAAGGCCAGTGCAGAAAAGGAAAGACGCGCGGATCCAGGAGACGCGCGGATTGAGATCCTTCAGCCAAGGTTGGATTTCTGTCATTTTTTTTTCTCCTACTAAACCTGGGATCGAGAGCGACCTGGATCTTCTGCCCGCTAGGGGCGATGCCGGCAAGCGAGCCGCAGGGTTGCCGCGTTTCAACGCCTTTTCTTTCCCATGCCTCTCACTCACACACTCTCTCTCTTTCTTTTCTAGCGTTTGGTGTTTATTGGGGGAAGGGGGGGGGCTTGTGCCGCAACGTTTTCGTTTTTTGCCCCTACGCGGCGGGCAAAGTTGGATATTGCTGCGGTAGATGCCCAAGTGTCTCGTACGACATCCGAAACCCTTTCCCTTCTAGTTCCCCGCCACAGGCTATTATTTGCCCATGGCCATGGCCATCGGATCCCAAAATCATGCTCCGTGGCAGGCCATGATGCCCAAGTGTCTCGTACGACATCCGAAACCCTTTCCCTTCTAGTTCCCCGCCACAGGCTATTATTTGCCCATGGCCATGGCCATCGGATCCCAAAATCATGCTCCGTGGCAGGCCATG
>PXOD01000535.1:0-10812 GCA_003012165.1 Paramyrothecium roridum
ATCATTATTTGGGCGATACTGCTCACAACAAATCTTTGCGCACGATTTAAAGATGGAGACCTTGGCTGACCAACTGGACAAGAGCTTTGACCAGGACGATCTTCAAACTGCCGAGACTCAACAGACAAGCGGTTCTTTTACAGCGCAGCTATCGTCGCCGGTGATTGAGCATGTGCCAAGTCCGAGACAAGCGGAAGAACTTGAAAACGCATCCCACTCGCATGTATATGAGGGCAATCTTAGTGCGCAATCACCGCTAGCGCCGATGGCGACAAACTCATCGTTGAAGCAATATCTGATGTAGAAGTTTTATCAACTGGAAGTGCGCAAAATGCATCGCCAATCCGTAAAAGGACACACGACGAATTTTTAGCGGCGGCAGATGAGGACCAGGATGTTGACGATTCCCAAAGGACAAACCATTCTGTCACATCATCCATATCCACACGACATTCCGTGGCACGTTGGAAAGCATATTACCAGACGCTAGTGAGCGCAGTGAACGACGACTGGCAGCCCATAGGATTAATCTCCACTGATGGGGGCCACACGACTCGAGAAGATGAGCTCTGAGAGTCCTTGGTCCGCTTGATTGCATGCTCATGAAAACTCTTCAATTTAATTTTGGACGACTAACTAGGGTAAACGCCAGAAGCTGTGCTCGATATAACTTCAAGTCATGATGCTAAGTTTGTAGGATAACGTTAGCAAACCGAGCCACCTCGCAAAATGCTAGGAAATGAGGGAAGTCCAAGGGGAAATAGTTTTCTATTTCGGCATTGGGGCCCTCGCCTTTCTTGCCCTGGTTCTTCCTTGACAAAAGTGTAACTCCTGCCCAGGTGGTGACGTTGTTATAATTTGAACACGCCAGCCGAGAATTGTGCCGCGCCTGTAAGCGTCACCTACAGCATGTTCTAGAAAACCGTCCTCGGAAGACTTAGATGCAGCATCCACTACAATGTGACAGGTTGGGAGAAACTCCACTGATCGGCAGTCAAGTCCCACTGCTACATAGCTTGATGCAGTTTATGCAGTCATATGTGCATGTTTGTGTCGGGCAACTCCCGTGCCAACAGACCCGACGACGTGGTAATGGCGAGTCGGCGCTGCCAGTCCGTGCCGTTATTGCATCAATCGAGCGACCAATGGCACGTGCGACTGAAACCTCGACATGATATGCCACGAAGATAGTGAATAATTTGGCGCTGCCACTTTGAAGATTTGATTGGGAAAACAAATGCACGCTTGTTCTAAGTATCTAAATCCACACAATTCTCAGCTAGTTTTACAGCTTCGTTTGAGCCTCCTCGTTGGCGAGGACATAACGGTATCTCGCCTTGCCGTCCTCCATGTCCACGATGACCTGGTTGGCATCCTTCATGGGACGGACCTCGACACGAGGCTGAACGTTCTTCTCAGCAGCAAGCTGCAACATCTCGCGGAGCTCCTCAGGAGAACCAATAAGAGAGCCTTGCAGCTTGACACTGCCCTTGACCAAGGCGCCAGCGGGGATTTGTAGTACGCCATCCTCAGGCAGGCCAACCTGGACCAGGACGCCGTTGCGTCGCAACATAGACATATAGCCACCGAGGGGCATCTACATCCAATGTCAGATAGATTAACAGCAGAAGTTGTGGGCGTTCATGCTTACCTTTGAAGAAGAGACTGTGCTGATGATGATATCGAGAGTGCCCTTGTGCTTGGTCGTCCAATCAGCCTCGTCCTCGGTCGCAATGTACGCGTCGGCGCCCATCTCTAGGGCATCGTCGGCCTTGTTAGCTCTGCGCGAAATGGCGACGACCTGGTCGGCGCCAAGGGCCTTGGCCCACAGAATAGCAAAGTGGCCCAGGCCGCCAATGCCAACCACGCCAACGCGCTTGCCGGGGCCGCAGCCGTTCTGCTTCAGCGGGCTGTAGGTTGTGACACCGGCGCACATCATAGGAGCGGCGTGCTCAGAGGGGATCGAATCGGGGATCTTGATGACGAAGTGCGAAGGGGACCGGTTGTACAGCGCGTAGCCGCCCTGGGCGATGTCGCCGGTGTAGTGCTTGCCCTGGTAGGTGCCGACCCATTTCTTGGTGCAGGCGTTCTCGGCGCCGGCAGCGCAATCCTCGCAGGGGCCTTCGCGGCCAAGGCACGAGTCGCACTGGGCGCCGACACCGACACGGTCGCCGACCTTCAGGCCGTTGGCGACCTTCGAGCCAGCGCGGACAACGGTGCCAATAATCTCGTGGCCGACACAGGCAGGGTAGGTGGTAGGACCCTGAAGTTCATTGTCAGAAAGATGCCTGTATCCACTGAGGTATGAGATTACTTACCCAACCGCTTCGGAGAGTGTGCATATCAGAGCCGCAGACTCCGCAGTGAGAGATCTTGATGTCGACGTCGGTCTCCTCCCATTTCTTTGGCTGGAACTCAGACCAGACCATCTTGCCGTTGGCCGCCTCCTTGTCGAGGCCAACCCAGCCTTCAAACTTGTAATCTTGGCCAGACATATTGTCAATTGGTGAATCTAGCGTGTGTCTTTGCTTCACAAAAGTCGTCGATGCAAGGAATTGTCTTTCCTCAAGCGCAGATAGCTCCCTTGCCCATCAACAGACCGAGCCAGTCTACTTATATACAGTCAACATGCCGAATCGCCGAACTCACATCATGACATAATAATTCCATGGATTTCTGCTTGATAAGAAGGCTCCATCGTAGGCGCGTTTTGTGGGACTAGTGAGGCAAACGAGAGAAGAAAAAAACCCTCGGCCTCATGGTGAATTGCCTCGCCCTGCCAACACCAGAGATGGAAGGGGACCTAGAAACCGATGCTAAAAAAATCTAGCGAGCTATAAGCCGGCACTAACAGTCTAGCGCGGCACTTGGCCACGTTGATGCATGACGTTTGGTCGCGGATCGACCCGCAAATTCAGGGACAGGCATGCTGAAAGATCTGAGAGCGGCCAAGACCGCGAGACATTAAGCCGACGCCGTAACAGCGCTCAACATGCGGCCTTGGAGCAATACCACAATGAGGAAAGCTCGCCAGGGAGATGTTGACACACCGACTCTGCTGGAGCTAATATACGCATCTTCTAAGGAAGGACAACAGGACGAGGATGAGTACGAAACAAGCATTACAAGTGTCTCGTCATGTTGCTTTAGCCTGTGGATCAAATGGGCGGATTTCTGATGTAAGCATTTTCTGGAAATTTTTAATTTCTTCCAGCCTACTCCTGATATCACGAAGGGTTCGCCGGTTATAAGGCCGGATTTAAGCTACAAGTGGATATGCCTCGACTTCGTCGCCGCGGCAATTGAACGGGCTTGACCCGCTGAGCATTCCAAATGGTCAAATTAGTATCCACTAATCTCGTTGTCTTGCAACGAGCACTTGGTGGCAACAATGAACTACAGTGAAGCTTATGTGCAAAATCACGAGAGTTAGTTGTCAAACCTTGAGTTGGTACTACTCGGCTTCCACTTGGGGCTTCTGGCGAAACAGGTACCATCATTAGTAAAACTTATGCCGAGAAGTGAGGTCAAAAAGACGCATGAGGATTCCTAGGTCTTTCAGGTTTACAGGAACAAGATAACGGGCTCTATAAGTAAGTGCTATTCTATGCTAGATACAACTGTTTTGGCAGCTCGCGGGTGTAATCTTGGGTCTTGAAGTTGTGTTGTATTCGAAATATCGATAATTTTCCATGGCAGTTTCTAGTACCTCTCTGAGCCCCTGTCCTGATCTCGTGGATCATCGTTATGATCTAGTGTTCGACATTATACAAGACAAAACTCCAATGTACACGATAGCATTGAAACTCAGCCTAGCCAGGCTCGGTCGACTTACCACACACTTTTCAACAGTTCTCTACTCCAATGAATTCGCGGTATATTCTTCATAGCTAATTCCCTTCCTGAAACTGAGTCGATAATAGATGATATACATTGTTCGTAGAGTCACTTCCAAAGACCTGATACATCAGATCATTTGTCAGAACTGCTGGAGGGCTTGCCAAAGGATCATCGGCTGCCCCATCTGCTTGCGGCATGCGGTAACTACCCGAGATCCAGCCGTTCATGCTATCAAGTGGATCGATTTGAGGCTGTGACGACTGTGTCATATTCGACAGATCCGGCTCGCGCTGAGCCCCTATACTGGTCCTCATTCCATCTGTAGTCGCCGGCGAATGTCCCGAAGGAATCCGGGCAATCGATGACGTCTTGGCCGCCGTCGCTTCTGATTCATCCTGGCCATCTGTTCTTTCTCCTGGGCTGCCGTTGACCAAGCGGCCAAGCAGCCTCACCAGGCCAACAGCAATATGCTTGATTAGATGGCGCTCCGACGTGACTGCTGTCTTCAACAAGCTGACAATCTTGTTCAGGAGCTTCGACACGAACGCTTACTCAATGGTCAAACCCATGAGGCGAGCCCGTTTGGTCGTTGCCTTCATGAGAAATACACTTGCGAAAGTGATCATGGTATGGACGTCCAAGGGCGTTCCCACCAAAGCTTTTCGTATGCCTTCTTCTTTGAGAACCATTGTAAGAATGCTGACTGCGGCGGAAACTGCTATGTTGGCGAGCTCCCTTCGTTCCATCGATAGCCTGCCGTACGAAGCGGATATTCCTCGTACCGCGAATGAATTCACCTGCAACTTCGCAAAGTAAGAGTAGGGGACGACGCCTCCGCTAGTAAATTCACCAATGAAGGGACTAGACGGCTGCCGCGAATACCACCGCTTGCGCCACTGGTCAATCTGTGAGTTGTAATCACTCAGGGTTTCTCGGTCCATATCGTCAAGCACTGCTGTTGCAGCATCGCTGCCTGCTGTACATCCATAGGTAAAGCCTCCGAGTCCGTCACCGGTATTTAACTCATTGATCTCGGATAACGAGAAGCGCTGGTAGACGGATGAAAGAATCTGCGTTAAATGAACCTGACTCAAAATCCTGATGTCAAGCACATCAGGATTAGGTACTGCTATAAAGCGCTCGTATTCTCGAACTTAGGTACTTTCAGAGATTGTTGGAGGCCGTCCGTAAGCAATACTGAAATGGTGATCACAGACTAAAGCATATACCAAAGCCTGGCTCTAAGAAAGCGCTCTCTGTCACTTTTCAGGGCCCGCGAGAAAGACCGATGGAGGTTGAGTTCCGTTGCAATGCGGATGGCGTGGCCTGATAGCTTCCACAACACCTCGGATAACCAGAAAGCTGCAATACAAAGTCCTCGTACATCGTCGATCGCATGATAGCGGGAAAACATGGAAGATATATGAGTGACAGAAACTCTTTGTAGCACGCGTCGAATGTCGTCGTGGAGTTTGGTAGATGAATCGCTGTCACCGTCTTGAGTGTTACGATGAGTAGCTCAGAGGATTGTCTGACGGATGTGAGAGAGTCGTGTATTTGCTCAAGGCCAATTCAAAGATAGTGATTGAGTGTACCAAGGAAACTGGCAGAAGGCAACTGGTTAGCCCTTTCGCTGGGTAATTCAAAATTGAGCAATTGAATTTACCTACACATCATAAAGCTGCTCTGATTCTTCCTCGGACATGATACCTCTTGCCATGAAATCGTTGACGTTGCTTTTGTTGCCTCTGGCAGCCCGTGTTGTCTTGGCTTTGTTGCTTCGGATATTTCGAAGCTTGGTGACCTCATATAGACTTCCCGTGGGCTCTTCCAGTGTCACCGGCTCATTGCCTTCTGCGTCATTGACTACTTCTGGAGAACTCTCTCGTGTCATTGCCATACGATTGTTCTCTTCTTTGTCCCATGGCGGCGTATAGCTTGGGACAGCATCAGTGAGAATCGGCATTGCGTCCTGGGCCTGGCTTCCAAGATAAGCATGTCTCGTTGATGTGCCATCTGTATGTGTTGGAATGTATGAAGGCTGATGGAGCACAGCGTCAAGCTTATCTTTCAAATCTTGAATTCCCTGCTGTATCGCATCGATCTTGCCACCGAGTTTAACAATCAATTAGCTAACTTGTCCTTTAGCTAGATTCTGAGAGGGTACAACGCCTACTGGTTTATGAGGAGAGGCTGCTCCTCTTTCGAGCTGAGGTCTTTTATCTCTCGTGCTGTATGGGAGGTTGATGATACAGTCAATGTTTCACCGCAAGCATTGGCAGCATTTGCGATCACCAGGGAAGATATCGCAACGTATCTTGAGCTTTCGACACTTGTGTCCTACAATTGCTTTGTCAGATACAATTGCAACATTTTGATTACAGTTTTGCCTTCACGAACAGGCTTTTGGTCTCCTTCTGGCAATTTGGCTCGGCCTGGACCCATTCGTGTTTGTCGCCGTAGGTTTAATGGTTGTGGCTGTTGCGTCATCCGTAGGCCTTAAGCGTTCGTTTCGGGCGTCCAAGCCCACTGGTTGGACTGTCACCATATTTTTCATAGCCAATGACGCTGCTTGGACGGAGATGAGGCATGTATCATGGAAAATCGGTCTTATGCCGACGCTTTGCCCGAGAACTGGGATAATTTTTAGTAATCCAACGGGAGCTGGGTGTGGCTAATCCACTTTTGGATCAGGATGCCGGCTGGGCTATCATGGAGAGCGATGCCTATCGTATGAGGCTAGGTAAGGGGTTATTCTATGAGAGACTCAAATTGAATTGGACGCGTGTTCTATGGGGAAATTGGCTTACCCTCGAACGCCTGCATACGGCGTATCCCATGTGGTTTTCTAACCAGTCATCAGCCCGGGCCTTCACCGCCTCCTCCCGTTCGGTAAGTTCAAGTCCTTCTGGGAAAGGGCTTTGAGCGAAATTGAGGTGAAGCAATTTGCATCTGTCGGTGTACTGTGCACCAAGCTCTCTGCTAACAAAGTAGCTCCAATCACAGCACTGGACCATGTATCTCTCATATCCAAGTCGGGACATGAGGTTATCAAAAATTCGTGCGTTGTCTTTAAGAGTCCAGCCAGATCGCGGAGGCCAAGATGACCAGCAAAAACCCGGCATACTGGGGACAACAACATCGAAGGGTTGGCTATCCTCATGCTCGGGATTAGACAGCTTTGACCACACCTGGCTGAATTCCCAAAAAGACCCTGGCCAGCCGTGAATCATGAGTAATGGTATAGCGCCATTCTTGGGTGATTGAGCATGTAGAAAGTGAATATCGGTTCCTTCAATTTCCGTCAAGTATTGGGGCAAGGTATTGAGTTCGTGTTGGACTTCATACCAGTCATATGTCTCATAGGCTTCTACCAATCCGACAGCCCAATCGTAGCTTGGCCCCGATGATATTGAATTGGCTTTTTAGCACTGGACGCCAGGTCTCTCATGCTCACCGTATCTTTCTCTAGCATCCGGAACTATGCTACGACCTGGAAGTCGTGTGTCGGCCAGCTTGGCCTTCAAGCGGTCCACTTCATTCCGAAGGATGTCAATTTTAAATGGACGGATTGAGCTTTCCGGCATGATGGCCAAGTTTTTGTTTTTCACAGAAAACGTAATGTTGTTGCAGGAAGTATAGATCTTGGCCGATGGATTAAGATAACTTGGAGAGGGATGACAGAAAGTATCAAGGCTGCTTGGAGTTTAGCAGAAAGTTTTACGCCTGTCCAAACTCGGCAGAGGGCCGCATTTATTTGCTTGCCAGCTTCAAGTCCAGAGCTCAGCTACGGTAGAGGTTATCCTTTCCAGTTTATCTTTCTTCATCATGGCGCTCGCAGGGTCACGTTTCTCATCGTCTCCGAAATCCACACTCGTTGGGTAAGCCCCAGCCACGTCCTGAATACAAGCGCTGTGGTGGGCAAGGTGAAGGCCCAATAAATCCAGAAGCGGCGCTGAATAAACTCAGCTTCCTCCCATTGGGAGATTGGCAATGCGAAGAGGGCAGCAAAGAACGCGGCTGGCAGAAATGCCATGGTTACGACTGCCACGGTTTTCATGGAGGAACTATCGCGCTTTGTTGCCGCAGCAAGACCGATTGTTGCATCGGCGTCCTCGTGGGTGATGAGCGCAAATAGCTTTGCAGTTAGCCCAAAGTTCGTAATCATAAGCTTAGTGTTTTAGCTTACCACAGTTGACAGCCGGCTTGCCCTTTCCTTCAAATACACGATGTATTCCTGATATACTTCCATATGACGCTCGATGTGAGGAATTGCCTCGCTTAAGGCCTTGAGACTGGCCTCATAGGCTGCAACACTCGATTTTTCCCGGACGCCGGCCGCTTCAGGACCTGCAAGGTACGCTTCTCGCACTGCACGAAGCATTTGCAACGAAACGCGCTGATGCCTCATTTTGTTATCGCAATGACCCATCACTTCTGCGACGCCTTGCGACCATTTGGTTAACTTGTGTAGGTCAATGGCCTGGAGAATATCTGACATCCCGCCAAGTCCATCCCTCTTGGGCCCATAGCCCGTTCTGTCCTCAATTTGTCGGATAAGAGCGTGCTCATGCCCTTGTGTTTGGTCGTCAAACCGATGAAGTTGCTGTAAACAACAAGCGCAGCACAAAATTTGTGGCGCAAACGCGTAGTTCTCGTAAACGCGCAAGACGTCGCGCAACTCATTAAATGCATTTGGACGGCGTTGAATGAAAATGCCCACGGTGCTTGTTATATTCGGATCATATGACCAAACGATGGCGTGGGTGCTTGTTCCTAAGAAATACGTCTCTAGATACCCAGCACTTCGGAATTCGTGATATCCATCGTAATCTAAGGATATCATATACAAAACGCCAGGATCGGCTTGCATGGCAATGAGAATCGCTTCGAAGGTCTTTTTTTGAAATTTCCAGGGTTACATTGAGGTTTCGATCAATGCGAATCAATCTTAACAAGGTTCTTGTCACGCTGTATCTGGCAGCTGCCCATGTCTCAAGCTCTAATTCAGTGGCTGTGATTAGGTGTAGCTGCGGAGAACTTGACGTGGTCACGATTTCTATGCCGTCGAACAAGTGACTCGGACCTGGGCTTCGAAACCTTTGTGACTTGTCGAACACTGCCTGAGATAATCTATTCAATCCCTCCATTGTGTGGAAATACCTGTGGCACAACACCCCCTGCTCGAAGCTAATCGCCGTGGAATTGACGCCTTGAAGCTGAAAATATCATCTCAGGTTAGGGAAAACAGACCCCTGTCACGATTGGGCGTCCTCACTTTTTGAGGTGCTGATTAAGCCCACGTTATATAATCACTTCAAGATCTGAAATAGGAACGTGAGGATATGCTGAACTACTTGATCCAGTTTCCGCCACGTCTCGCCTCCATATATCCCAATTGTCATCTTTGGGCTATGTGCACGTGGTGGGTGAGCCCAACAAGGGTATGTTGTCATGTTCACATCGATGAGTCTTCCTAGGCACTTGCACTGTTCAAAATGTTAAACTACGTGCATAGTAGCAGGGACTTTTACATTTTACGACACAGGCCTGGCCAAGGGTGGACAGATACATGGGGGAGTTTTACAGAGTGAATTGGGAATAAAGTCGGATCAGCTCTTGGAAGGGTTCGAAGTTAAAACAAGAATAGTCGGCCTTTCCGCCGGATACAAGAGAGCCGACTTTTTCTACTAAGTAGCTCGAGGTACAAGTTTGTGGTCCGCTTGTCGTTGGAAGAACCGATAGCTAAGATGACATACGGCCCGTGTTCAAACAATGTGACTCAACACGAACAGCCGGTAACAGACTATATAGCCTCCATCAGACCGTGCCTATAATTTAAGACCATCAATCCGTGCCAAGGAGGAAAATGAGCGAGGCCCTGGTGCAAACTTGCAAGCCACGCCACTTTCACTGATTCCGCTGCCCTGCAAATGTCTGCAGAGGAAGACGCGTAGGCAAAGTCATGGGATAGACTGGGTAGAGAGGTACATGACGAGTGACCCGGCAGGTTTCCGCAGCTTGGGTCACTAACACCCCTGCAACAGGGGGGTCTTTCGGGGGCTGGGGGTTTGCGTTAGTTTCGCTGTCCACATGGCTGAACGGCAATGTGATTGGCCGCGACGGCACATGTGCGAAAAACCCAATCTGAAATTCATCCCGGCACGCTTGGCAGCCGATGCACATGGCTGGAGACCAGAGACAGACAGACACACGGCAGTTCGCTGCAAAGGAATGGAAGACATTTTGTCGGGGTCGGAATCGGAACCGGAATCGAAGGGAAGAACAGCGAACAACGACACATCACAAATCTTGTTCCTTCTCTCACCGCCGGCCGAAGAGGCCGCATTTCTATTTACGGCACATGTCATTCTTCAGTCGAGAAGTTCCGAAACCGCCGTTTGTTCTAGGGCTACCTTAGGCGCCCGGCCGCCTTACTACATACCTAGTACACTCTTGATCGCAGTCCCTAAAAACGCAACCCGTTAAACACTTGGCCCCTGTTCCTGTATCGCCTATTTTTCAGTGTTCCGCAGAAGCCAACACCGTAGCATAAAACAGAGCAAAACACACACATTCTCCTCCCGATGAGAAAACAATAGATGGGGTTCTCCACCGGACGAATTTTTGTCCCCTTGTCGATCTACAGCAGATTAATTCCAAGCTGAAAGGGAGACCCCTCCCGGATGTGGTCGACCCCGTGCGCCTAGACGCCAGGCTAGCGACCCGGATCCGCAGACCTCCGACACTCGCCCAGCACTCGGGGCGCGTGGGGCTGAGACAAACCCTCAGCAAGGGATCAGACGTCATTAGTCGCAAGACTGGGGAGCGTTACCCCCTTCGCTTAGAGTGGGCCGCCCATCTGCGTTGCGTGCCGATCGTTGGATTTCGGCATTCGTTTTCTCACTGGTCGGACCTGTAGTTGATGTTTTTTCGAGGTTGGGTTCCTCATTGTCACGGACAAGGACATTT
>PXOD01000536.1:0-42585 GCA_003012165.1 Paramyrothecium roridum
CCCCCCCCCCCCCTTCCTCTCCACTGCATTGTGCTCTTGTTCTTCCCGCGCGCCAACTGCATGCCAATGTCTTGCAGCCAACAGCGCCAATTGTTTTCCCCCTCCCGATGCCAGCCATGCCATTCAAGCTTCTGGACAATGGGCCATTGAGAATAGCGCCGGGCCCAAAAAGCCAAAATTGTTCTCCTCCTTTGTTTCTGGCCTGACCCTTCAAGACGGGGCCCGTCATCTGAGTCAGATAAAACGCGCTAGAGTGCCCGTGGCCCTGCGTTTGTTCCGTGATGGTGGCTGGAGGGGCACGCGACGAGTGAAACATTCACGTCCCGTACATGGTGCAGTACGAGGGGCGCCGAGGTAAAATGGAGTGGCTGTATGCCATGAACCCACTCTAGCCAAAGGCAGATATTGTGTTTTGCCGTCTGGTCGCCGCGTTTGTTTAGAGCTACCTGTGTGGAGGGTTGTCGGGAGGCATGTTAGCAGCAACTCTCTCCTCTTTTCTCCTATCGCATCGGCAGATCCGATGTAACTACCTACCTTACCTACCTTAAAGCATGCCCATCTGCGAACAGGACTCTGATCTGCACAACAAGCCAGTGGTTGTACAACTGGCTGGGACTTGAACTTGGTTCCCTGAGTGGTCAACGCTCACCCCTGGCCGTCCATGTCCTGCCTTTTCCAACCCCTTCCCCTTCTTTCCTTCCCCACAGGTACATATCCTCTGTGGTAAGTACCTGCCACTATCCCGTCCCTGTATTTCGCTTCCGTGGTTCCCCCTTTCAATAGCGGCATCCCTTTTCGCCAATACGGGCTCCGTTGGTTTTTTTTCTCCTTCCATCTCTTTGCTCTCTTCATCATCGTCTCGTTCTTTAGCTCGCACATCTGTCAAGGGTTCGTTCGAACATTGAATAAAATCGGTCCAATCGTCGGCTGCATCACCACACCAAACCCAATCACCGAATCACCCGGCACATACTACGCAGTAGGCTGCAACCTCGACACACCAATCTCCTTTCAGCTTCCAGGCCACCCCTCCCGGTTTCGACTCCACCATCATCCAGGGCTCGACCGAACTCTTTTCGTTTCGACCCCTGCGCAGGGTTACACTACCACCGTTGGGTTTAATAGGCGCCTGTGGAGAAAGTCCTTACTTGGCGCCGTGCACTAGCGCAGGTACGGCGCCAGCTCGAGCTCTCGATTCCAACCAACTCGACGCCAATTGGACCCTCTGAACGCCGGACCCCCCTTTGACCGTGGATCCAGCATCCCTGGTCGGCTACCTGTCTGCCCCCGTCTGCTCGTGCGCCTCGTGGTCTTCTTTCACCGTTCCTTCAATAGCCCCAACCTTGGCTTGCTCTCCTCGTTCGTTTTTGCTTCGATGCGTATGACCAACAGACGAACCCTATCCAGGGCCATTTCCCGGCGATAAGACATTCTATTATTTGCTTGGGCTCGGCAAAGCCAGCTCCTCGATTACCGAAATGAATCCATCATCAAGGGCTTCGGCGGTGGTTACGGCCCGGCCCCATATTCCTGATACACCTTCCGCTTCGTCCCATGTGCCTCAAGCACCTCCTTCACCAACAACACACCACCCGTACGCCGCCGATTACTACTACCAGTACACGGCAAGCTCAGACACCCGCTCACCCTCACACTCTCAGCCCGTTCATGTCTCCGACACTCCTCTTCCGTTGCGAATGTCGAATCCGATCAAACGGAAGCCAGTGTCAAACCAGTCTCCGTTGGCTGCTCACAATTCAGGCTTTTCTCCCCTGATACCGTCCAGCTCAGAGCTCCCTCAAGACGCAGACGACTTCGACCACCCTTCTGCCTCCCAAGGTGTCTCCATACCCGACTCCTCGACAAACCCTCGGACCAACGCCCCGTCTTACCAGTGAGTAATCCCCTTCCCACCATCTTCTCCTACCATACCATAAGCTCGCCCCTTAGGGCTCTGGCCATGCCAACTTAAAATGTGAACGTATCCTCTGACATCTATTGTCCCGCCCCCACTAGGTTGCCTGTGCCAAACCCGGCTGTCGCTGTCGAGACAGTAACGGCGTCACAACAGAGTCCAAGCAGTAACTCCACCGGGACTCAAGCAGAGGACTCTGACATACTGTCCGAGTACAACGACTCGTTCTCTGACACTGGTTCCGTCTCCGTTCTGGATCGGACGCCGGCAACTATCTTAGACGACCACTCGGACGACGCTCAGTCCATCAAATCCGGTAGAAACAGCATTGGTACTTCACCACCAATGTTCGCACCAAAACCTACACCTCTCCACCTAAACTTACAGCGTGTTGAACCAACAAACGCAGACGAATCCCACTTCGGCGGCCAAATTCAGAATTCATTGTCGCCTGTCTTACCAACATCACCTGGCGGTCAGCGGAAAGCATCTCCTAAACCCAACGCACCAACATCACCATTCGCCTCTTTTTTCGGTTGGGGGAACCAGTCGCCTTCTGTGACCGAGTTCTCCTCTCTTTCGTCGCCTTCGTCACCTACGCGGAAGGGGACTTTCAATGAACATTCAACATCCAGAGCAAATGCATCAACAGACAACGCACTGGGATATTGCGAAACTAACCTATCAACACCGCCCCCGACTAATACCATCTCGGCGGCGCAAATCGAAGAGATGGAGGACGAGCTCAAAGCCATAAGCTCGGAGCTAGCCGCATCCATCCGGCGTGAGATGGATCTTGAAGACCTAGTTGAGAGATTGCAGGACCAGGTCAACAGCTCACAAATTCCGGGCCGAAGAACGAGCGACTATTTTTCCGATTCAGGATACAGCTCCGCTAAGGCAAGCGAATACGAACAAAGTCGAGAAGAGGTTGATAAAATCCAAAGAAAATCAGAACAGGAGAAAGCCTCAATACGACTCGAATTAACCACCAAACTACAAGATGAAAGATTGCAGAGACAAGCTCTCGATGAGCAAATAAAACAACTCTCGGAAAGGGCTTCGCAGATTGATTTGGCAAAGATAAACAATTTGGACGCCAATGACCGCATTAAAACCCTGGAGAATACCTGCGAGGACCTTCGTCGGCGGCTGAACGAAGAGCGGGATTCAAAGAGCAACTTTTCGGACCTTCTGTCTGGCCTCAAATCAGAGCTCAGTGACGCGTGCAATGAGCGAGACAACTTGCGCGATGAAGTTGTCCCTCAGCTGCGCGCCCGAATCGAGGGCCTAGAGACGGAGGCTGCTGAATACTCCAACTTGACGTATGAATCCTCAAAAATGCAGCAAGAGATTGAGCATCTCAAAGACGAGAACATTGCCCTACGTAACAATACTGGGGATGATATAGCGACGCCAACAACTCGAGGATCCCGAGCCATGTCGGGCGGGCTCTTCCGGTCCAACTCGATTGCAACAGCTTCTGGTCGCGGTCAAAAGCCTCCTCCACTGACCTTGTCGCGATCAAAAAGTGTCAAAAACGCCCCAATAGAGTCTCGAGAAGCTCTTGCGGAAAGACTCAAAGACGTTGAGGCTCAACGTGATGCGTTACACAATGCGTTGAAGAATCTATTGGAAAGGCAAGAAATCCAAAACCGCGACAACGAAAAACGTATTCGAGCTCTAGAACAAGAGCGCCAACGTTTGATTCTAGGGTCTCCAAGAAAGGGGGGTTTCCAGAGAGACATTGTGAACTTGCGAACAGAGATGAATGTTCTAAGACGCCGCGCTGAAGACGCTCTAGAGCAGAAGTGGCAAGTCGAAAAGGGGTTGATTGGTCTCAAGATGGATCTTGATAGGGCCGAGGAAGAAATTGCGTTATTACGCAGCCTTCTTAAGGAGAAGGACATCTTGATACCCCCTTCTCTCGCAAGATCGAGCAACTCTAGCGACGTGTCGATGTCACCTGTCACATCCGAGACGCTCCGAACTGCGTACAAGGAACTACAACTTGCTTATGCAGACTCCATTTCACGAATCAAGAAGCTTGAACTGGATTCGAGCCTCGATGCTTCGGACGAACAGACCCAGCTTGCCTTGCAGCGGCTCGAACGCTCACTCGCTTTGGCAGTGTCTGATTCTGATGAGGCAGGCGAACTGACCGCAATCGCAGACAGTGCTGCCTTACGCGAAGTGCAAGGTCTCAATGCAGAGAAAGCTCTTGCTACCGACTTGGCTGACTCGGCTCGGCAAGTCGAACATCTTGCTGCTCAAGTGCGACGACAGCTGTCCATGAATGCGGAGCTGAGACAACGTCTGGCTGGAGCAGTCGCTCGGGGAGAGGCTGATCGCAAGGCCAACTCGGAGCGCATAGCCGATCTGCAAGAGCGTCTCCGAGTCTTGGAAGAGGAGCTCGTGGCAGCGCAAGCGGCATCCGAGGATCGCGTCACCATTCGCGAGGAGGAAGTGATGAACCTGCGAGAAGCGCACAATGACCGACTCCACCGCAAGACTCGGAGCCTGAACATGAACGGTCAGAAGTCTCCAGGGCTGCGTTCCCCCCGTAAATCGCCGATGCTCACGCCTATGGCCTCGCCCATGTTCCCGCGCTCTCCGCGACTGAGCCCTGCGAAGAGCTTCGAAGAACAAGCGGAAGTGAATGTCTTGCGCGCCAAGATTGCTGCAATGGAGAAGACACTTGCAGAGGCCGAAAACGAGATGCAAGATGTCATCGCTAGGATGAGCGCTGCTCAGATCGAAGTTTTGAACTTGCAGGAGGAGCGAGAGGCTGCTGCGCGAGAGACGAGGCGTTTGCAGAAGATCATTGAACAGGAGCAGGTGAAGGCGTTCGAGGATCGTTTCCGTACACTGGGAACTTCCTCTTGATTTTAATCACTACAAAGGAGTTGACAAGTGGTCTTCTCTGCATTCAGCGACAGGAGTTTCTGTTACATGCCACCATCACTTAGCTTGACATTTAGTCTTTTTGTCTACAATTTTTACCCCCTGTATACATAGTCTGGAGCTGTATCTGGATAGTGGGCGTTTTGCATACCAAGGAGCTACAGCCCTGAGGAGTTTTGGCGGATGGGAAGCAGCAAATGCAGCACTACTTGGGTATCATCCATGAGTCGCGCATGCGCCTTGCATGATTTTTCAGGCTGCCGACATAAATTATAATGTCTGGACATTTTTATCTAGTCTCTAGTGTCTAGTCTTAGTTGTTTGTCCTGTGGAGCATCAGATCATGTCTCTAGTAAAACAGGCTCAATCTTACCTAAAAAAGTTTTGATCGATTCAACTATTGGAACGGCTCCTCACTTGCCATTTAAAGCATACGATTCAGCATGTCGCAGTCACAAAGTAGGGTAATCATGCGTTCTATGGTTAATGATTCAAATCGGGTAGATTTATACACTCGCAAGCATTTGTGTCAGACCACCTCTGTACTATCTCTATGCTTTTTTGGTTATCTTCTCCGACGTCCTCTCTGGTTCATTTTAAGTCATGTCCTCATCGATGCTTATTGCTTTGTCGTGTACGAAACATTCACTTAGTTTACGAGACTGCACCTGCTAGATGTAAAGACATCGCTAGTCAGGTTGGTGGTATCGAGGCTTTGGCTTTTGCACTTACTGATCATGCTCCTTTTTGGCTTACTGTACGTATCTAGGGACATGAGCTGTGTGTGGTGAAACTGTGGGGTTTATTGCTTCTTCCTTGCCGTAGAAACGATAGGTAATGTGATAGAGAGGAACTGACAGTTGGGCCGCGTAAGCTCATGGAAAACATCTCACTTGCAAACTCGAAGCATTGTGGCATCGCAGCCTTAGCAGACCCAGGGAGTGTTGGACGAGACTGCTGAAATGGTACTTCAGCGTTACCGTTAATACGACCTTGACGATACTGCTGTTTCGTCCGTCCGCATGACCACATTGCGGCGAACGTGCGTGGTGAACGGACCAAGATCTTATACGCCACTTCCGCCATTACGAGACTTTGAGAAAGCTCCTTAAGCCACTCATGGATTACCCCGGCGGATGGCACGAATGCTGTAATACATGTGACCGTGATTATGGTCTATTAAGAAAGCGGTTGGCTACAAAGTTGAGCTGTTTGAAGCTATATGACCCGTCAAGACGGGTTGGCACCTTTGGTTAGATAGGAACAACCTGTGAAGAATTAGTAGGTCCGCTACAACAGCAGGAAAAAGGTGGCCAAAGTCGAATCATGGAATTAATGGTTGAGACATGCTCGAATACTATGCAGCTTGAGAAGGCGTACAAATTAGTCTTGCTGAGGCATAGCGCAATCCAAGTTGTCCTGCCTCAGGTGAACTCGATTCGGCGAGGAGCATCACGTTCAACTGGCACGTCACTTACTCCAAAGTACTTGTGCTAAAGATGGAATGTGATCCAAGCAGAAAGTCCGGGGCATGAGAGAAAGGATCCGATATGACCAGCCCCTACACAGTTTGGGGGTTTGAAACAAGCCCACCGCTGGAGATGAGCAATCCTACTGCGGCCCGATATGTCAGGCTGGGGCGTAGGGGGGAAAAAGACGTCAGCACATTCGTATACCGAATGAACGATTTGCCATTGCCCTAGTCGTGATTGCCCAAAAGTGATTCAGCCGAGTGGAAGCTGGGTTTCAGGAAGAACAGAGTTTAAGCTAGATCAGCGAGGTCCGGGCAAAGGGTATGGTAGACCAGGGACATCGACCATGGGCCAGGGCATCGACCATGAGCCAAGGCTTCCGTCACAGCCGGCAAGGCCATGGAGGCCGTAGATATGTGCTCTTCTGTCTGGTATCACTGGTTTGTCATTTCAATCCGTATTTTGTGGCCGGCGAGCGATTGCAGGGGTTCCGAATCGATAGAGGTGTCTCTTTGTGGGGGATCGGAGCAGGTGCGGGTCCGTACGCCCCTCGCGCTGCCAGAGGTTATCTTTTGATCCCATGCAAATCATTTACGCGGTTTTGTGGATGACGACTCCACTGGTAACGGAGCCCAAGCGACTATTGTGAATGCAGAGTAGCTGGCGGCGTCACGGCGAGTCTGGCCACGGAAACCTGCCGGCGGTCATCTCATCTCCCCCGGATTTTAACGGCGTTGCATTCCGACCTGGGGACAGGCAACGACCTGGTCCTAGAGATGATCGCAATGATCACATGTGGGAAAAGAAGGTTTTAAGATTGGCGCCAAGCGGTTCCGACCGTTTGTGGCACTCGGCAAGCCGCGATGGCAGCATCTCAGGGCAGATTATGCCTCTAGCGCCGCCACCGCGACCGAGGTTCGAGACGGCACGGCGACCGGCTAGAGGATCGCAACATGCTTGCTTTTTTGACTCTGCGCGCAGATGGAGACGGGAGGCATGAATCTAGCCGCATGTCGTACGACGATGGAAGTCTACGAGGCGGCAAAGTGAGATGGTTGGTGGAAGGATGCTGGCGATGGTGGCCTGGGAGGAGGTCGAAAAAGCAATTACAGAGGTCGAAGTTTAGCAGAGCAAGGGCCAGGGCAAGGGCCAGGCTGAGTGTCGAGCGGCCAATGAGCGGCGGCGGCGTTATCAGCACCCGCTCGGTGGATCCCCTTTTTAGGTGAGCTTGCGGGCGCTGGGGCGGGCGCGCGGGATGCCATGCCCCACCGAGCCCAAAGTACCGGTACTAAACTCTTGATCCATTGGCATGTGAGCCACAGGTTCAAACTACTGTATTCTTCCTAACAACACAATGATGATGATGATGATCATTCATGGCTGCGAGTTGAGTATCCGATTATGGAGATGATTCCATCCGTGGAACTCTTCTGCTCGTCCGAAGGGAAAAAAAGGACAAGATATGCAGTGTGGTATTCAGGCCGCATTCTTTCTTCCTGTTGTTCTAGAAGCCTGCCCAGACCTCCCCCTTATTGCTGCACGAATCCGATACTTCATCCCCATAATGCGTTGCTGCAACCTTACTTTAATGTACACCAGGTGTGCTGTTGGCTGCAGCCTTCCCTTTCTGATCATCTAGTAGCATGCATCCTCCATCGTCGAAGCTGGATCGGGAAGATTACGCACCATGGTGTTTCTGTCTGTAAAACGCAGGTCCCCGGAAATGCAAAAATCATGCTTGGGCACCGTCGAATTGTTCTCTCAACGAACCAACTGACTGGTTTCGTCTGACACGGCGAACAGGCCAAAACCGGTTATCAGATTCTGGGTCCTACCTTGCACATCGACGGAGGCACACCTATTCCTGGGGGAACCAGGGCCCCTTGAGCCAACGACTTGTTTCAACGACTGCCTCTTATCGTCCCTCCATGTCTCCTGGTTTTTACACATGGAAATGCGCCGTTGTAGTCAACGACATCGACTGAGGTCATAACCCTTATTCCTGCCAGCGCAAGGCTCTGTTATCACCACGAGTGAAAGGATTGCCCTGAGATTACGCCGATAGCACGTCGTGATAGGTACTCACGCCCCCTGTCATGGCAGCATTTCTGAGTAATACCTGTTACTAGACGAACCAAGCAGTATCAAAGCGTTGACGCTCTGGTACCTTGCATGAACGAGATTCTGCACCTTCCAGCACATGAGTGTAGGATTGACTGCATCCTCGAGCGATCAGTCCTGGGAAAGATTGTCTTACTCAGTACCCGCTCCCAACATAGTGTAATCATCGTCGAATGATTGACATCCAATCCCAGAGCCATCGTGATAAAAGCCAAAGGGCTTATCTTGCGCACGGCACCCCAGAGTGCATGGCCCTTGCTGGGGTTTCATCGGGGTCGGTAGTCATCAATACATTTCATCTCCGACTCGATGGCACGCTGCAGCCGGAACCTGACCCGTCCCTAGAATGCGACCCGCACGGCGGCGGGACGTTGCATGCACGCACGCACGCACGCACACACAGATTATCCTGACGCAGGTAGACTTTCGAGGACTGTGGTTACTGCTGCATGGACCGGCCGTTGCTAGACATTTTCCGACCGCAGACGGCGTATGGTAGAAGCATTCGCTCGCCTCAAGATACTGACTGCTACTAAGCCTGAGGCCAAATGTGAAATAATGCTTCTTGAGTAGACTGTTCGCGTCCTTTTGCTTGACATTCTGTTTCCATCACGGAGCTGGCCGAGGGCAAACCGGCCTCGTTTCTACGAAGAAAGGCGAATCACCACAAGTACCACCACATCGACGAGCAGGCAGGCGAAACAGATCCTCCTGCCTCCAATTGAAAAGGTGCGTTAGTGGTTACCATTGGCCACCACCTGGACGGCCGTTGATGAGCCCTGCTGGCCTGAGCTCGTTCCCGCTCTTGTCAAAGCTGGCGTGCATATAGCGACGCCCCCCGGTCCCGTCGCATTTGGAGCACACCATCGGCGCCTCCCGACCTCCCCTTTACTCCCCTTTTTCGATGCTGGCTGAAAGAATGAGCTGCATGCCGGTGAAGGCAGAGTATTGGTGCTGGTATTGGCCTTGGCAGGGCAAGATGGAGGCAACCAACGCGAACAATTAAAAAAAAGGAGTGTCTGGGTATCTACCTTCAAAGTAACTGAAGGCGAGGCCAAGTAAAGTAAGTACGTAGAAGTACGGCGATGTCGAGGGATCCGGCAGTGCGTGTACTCGGTACGCGAGGACCCCTGGTAGTCCCCGGCTGTCTGGGCAGTCAAAAAGAAACTTGCCTTTAAAGCGCCTAGCCTCCCGTTACTTCAGCTCTCTTCTCCACCCCTCCCACCCCCACTCGCTCACTCGCTCTCGACTTTCTGGTCTCTTATCTCTCGTCCCAACTGCCGGCTAAGGTAGATTATCTCTTGTGTCTCTCTCTCTCTCGCCTTGTCCCGTCACCGAGCTTCAAGATCCTCTCCTTTCCTCCATTTGTTTTGCTCCGTTCATTCCTTCAAAAACTGCGACGCTCGCTCACCCGGGAGAAGGGGCCTCTACGCCTTGTCGAGACCCGCTTCCCGTAAACAGCTGCATTAGCGACTCTGTGGTTTTTTTCGCTCCACGCCAAGTTGGGGCCATATTGCATCTTGAATTCTCAGGAGGCTAGAGATTAACTCGCACACGACACTGCTGCACGCTAGCGCTTGACCCGAGCAACAACATTCAGAATGGCTGGGACCGGCGATGGGACGGATGTGAACCACATCCTTCTACTGCCTTACAATGGCACCGAGGCCCGCGGTGCGGACCCCCGCGAGTTTGATGTCAACCTGTGGTACGAGGTGAGCAACGAGCTTTCTCGCCGCTGTATATTCAGCATTCGGGCTGCAGACTGACGCGGCATCGTCCCTTTTGTAGTCCGGACACATATCATGGATGATCACGTCCACAGCCCTTGTGCTGCTCATGATTCCTGGGGTTGGGTATGTTGTCCACCTTTCCCGCCGCAAGCAATTGCGCCATAAGTTGTGGATCTGAGGGTTCAGATACTAATATCCAGCTCATTAGCTTCTTCTATTCGGGCCTCGCACGGCGCAAATCTGCTCTTTCGCTCATTTGGCTGTCCGTGATGGCTGCGGCCGTTAGCAGCTTTCAATGGTTCTTCTGGGGTTATTCTCTGACCTTTTCTCACACTGCCGGGCCCTTCATTGGCGACCTGGCGAACTTCGGATTCAGAAACGTGCTCGCCCAGCGTTCGGTAGCCAGTCCCAATATTCCCGACCTCCTCTTTGCTGTCTACCAAGGAATGTTTTCTGCCATCACTATTGCCCTGGCCACCGGTGCCGTGGCGGAGCGTGGTCGCATGCTTCCTTGCGTCATCTTCATGTTCATCTGGGCCACCGTTGTTTATGACCCCATCGCCTGCTGGACTTGGAACCCGAGTGGCTGGTCCAACCGACTAGGCGGACTTGACTATGCCGGAGGCACACCCGTCCACATTGCTTCGGGCACTGCTGCCCTGGCATACTCCATGATGCTCGGTAAGCGACGCGGCCACGGAACGCACGAGCTCAACTATCGCCCTCACAACGTCACCCACATCGTCATTGGTACGGTCTTTCTGTGGGTCGGTTGGTTCGGTTTCAATGCTGGCTCCGGTTTGGCTGCAGACATGCGCGCCGTCCTTGCCGCCGTGGTCACTAACCTGGCCGCGTGTGTCGGAGGTATGACATGGTGCATCCTGGACTACCGCCTGGAGAAGAAGTGGTCGACTGTTGGCTTCTGCTCTGGAGTTGTGGCCGGTCTTGTGTCTATCACTCCTGGATCTGGTAAGTCGGTTCCTATGTGTATTCGAGATGGGACCTAGATGCTGACTTGATGCCAGGTTATGTGCCCGTCTGGTCGGCTGTTGTGTTTGGGGTCCTTGGTGCATGCTTTGCAAACTACGCAACCAAGCTCAAGTTCATCCTCCGAATCGACGACGCCCTCGACATCTTTGCCGTCCATGGCATCGGCGGACTGGTCGGCAACATCTGCACCGCTTTCTTTGCTGCGGATTACATAGCGGCCCTCGACGGCACCAGCAAGATTGATGGCGGCTGGTTAAACCAGCACTGGGTGCAGATGGGATACCAGCTAGCTGACTCGTTGGCCGGTGGCCTGTACTCTTTCACCATGACCTGCATTATTCTGTTCATCATGAACATGATTCCCGGACTGCGACTGCGTGCTTCCGAAGATGCCGAGATTCTGGGTATCGACGACGCCGAAATCGGCGAATTCGCCTATGACTATGTCGAGTTGACACGAGAGGTGCTCAACGATGTCGAAAACGAAGCAGCAAGCCGATATTCCGCTGGCCCAGATGCCTTCAATCCTATGGAGAAGAACAGCATTCCGCTGATGGACGCGAGGTTGTTTGGAGGTCCGTCCATCAGTCCTCATCCTCAATGAGCAGTTCTCTATAATGAGTAGGTGGTGGGTGGAGTGATTCTAGAGCCGCGGAATGTTTCAGGAGACATGCTCTTGACTTCTTTGCGCTTACATGTGTCGAAATGAGACATCCGTGGCCCATATGCAATATCGAGCGCAGTCATTTTTTTTAAACTAGATACCCCGAGGTTGATGCACCTCGTGCTTTGTTGATGAGAGTTTTGATTTAGTGGAAACGGCCTGAGGTTATTTGAGAGTGAAGGCAATTGTTCTTTTGAATAGAGGAGTTTGGAACATAGTGCTCCTTGCTTGTCAATGATATATTTATATATTTCTATGTCGAAGCTCAACCACGGGTTGTTATATGAAATCCTTCTTGCGATCCTACGTCATACGTCATTGATTACCAGAGTAGAATGATCCGGTTGAATGAAGACTCATTTTGAACTGCCCGCTGTGGTTGTGAAAAACCAGTAGTGTTGCGTGGCTGACACTAACAAGCGCGAGCCGGCACGGCCTTGGTCACTTGCCGCACCATGCCGATGAAGACGACAAACACGATAGAAACGACTCAAGGTAAATTATTGGGTTTCAAATTATTATCCAGGGACACTAGGAGAGATCGATGGCCAATGCTCTGTGTTCAGAATTTAGAATGAGGCGAAGTGATGGGGTACCAGTCTAGTCTACCAGGAACCAATTCTGGGGTGGAAGGAAGAAGCCCGTAGGGCCCCGAAGGAGCCACCATTGAATTCTTTAGTGGCATCCCGTCCAGCGCCAACGTCTACCTTCACCAGCATTCTTTGTGCTATGAACCACCAAAGAGAGCCAACTCCCCTGCTCATTGCGTAGCCGAGCATCGAGATTCTTGCGGAACCGCTGGGGCTTTTTGCCTGAAAAGGAAACCCTGTCACGTTATGCCGGGAATCTTGTGCAGCTGAGTGCCGCTCTGCACGTCCTCCACAACAGGCAGACATTCACGCTTCAGTCGACATGAGCGAACAACACCACCAGGTATCTTCTTCCTTACGTCTTACAACGAGATTTTGGGCCGGGTGAAGACCGAAATGGACACTGGGCAACCGTCTCTGCACGAGAAAGTGGCCTTTTTCGAGAGCCTCCATTGCTACGGCGCGCACGATGAGGATGATGAGCTCGACGAGCGTGAGCTACGAAACCGGCGCCAGTGCCGCAAGTTCTTCCAACGAGAACCACACACAGTTGATGCCGTAAACCCCAAACAAGACATAGCAGAAGGTTCAACCTCTACAGCCGTGTGCAAGCCTCAAATTGAGCTTCGGAGAGTCACTTCCGCACCATCGTCTGCAACCCAAATTATCAAAGGAACACCAGCTGGGGTCGGTAAACGCAAGGGGCCTCTTCACGTGCTTTTGGATACTGGATCATCCGCTGTCAAAGAGACACCGGCAACAATTTCGATCAATGACAGACAAGCAATGCTCCAACGCAGTGAATCTACGCCCATTAATCCAGGCAAGCGACTCCTTGGCAGGGTCAGTGACGCCTCACCTTCGGCAGCTATGCTGGCCAAGAAGAGAAAGCGCGAGACCTCACTTAAGCTGAAGCCCGAGTCTGAGCAGATTTTTCGTGGTCTTTCATTCTTTTACGTTCCCAATAATGACATTGCGCCTGCTCGCCGCCTGCGCATCAACAAAGCTCGGGAGTATGGTGCTGCCTGGACGCAGGACGAACAAAAAGCGACTCATTTCGTTGTCGACAAGGGCCTTACATACAAGGATGTTGACGGTTCTTTTTCCTCAAATCGCAAAAGTGAGGTGCCAAAAATTGTCACTGAAGATTATCCTATCGACTGCATCCGTTTCAAATCTCTTCTCGATTATAATCAACCAAAGTATCAAGTCCAGGGGCAACCGACCTTCACTGATCCCAATGCAGCCCCTGCTCTACCCTCGAGCTCCGAGGAGTCAGTCAAGTCTCTGCAGCTGAAACCACCACACAAGGACCGAAGGAGGTGGGACTATGTTCCATCACGGAGCGATCAGTCTACCCAGAGGAGCTCAATCGTAGAGCAACTACCCGAATCTGAGGCTATCGTGTTGAATCTTGATCAACCATCAGAATCACTACAAGGGCAGTCACTTGATACGAGCCAAGTTCACCATGACAACACTGCTGGTGCCACTGTGCCTCAATCGCATGACCCAACACTGCGAGGCGATCCATCACAACATAGTAAAGAGAACTTGTCGGATGAGCTTTCAGAATACATCAAGCTGGTGCAAAAATATAAGGATTTGCCACTTGATGTAGATGAGGACGACACACGCCATTCTCACGACACGTCTAAAGAACCCGAGAATGATTCAGATGATGAACATGCCCTGCAGAGGACACGTGCAAGTGCGAACAATGGCCGGAAACAGGTAGCCTTTGAAGATCGATTCGCCTGTAACCAGGCGGGCAGCAAGGGGGCAGCCTCTGGCAACCCCAATGCCCGGACCATTGAGGTCCTACAAAGCATGGCTGACTATTATGACCGGATAAGTGACCATTGGCGCACCACAGGATATCGAAAAGCAATTCATACACTGAAGAACCAAACCACAAAAATCAGCACCGAAGAACAGGCATTCAGGTTGCCAAACATTGGTCAGCGTCTAGCCCAGAAAATCGAGGAGATCGTGACCACAAACAAGCTCCGAAGATTAGATTATGCTGAGACAGAACCAACGGATAAGTCTCTACAACTCTTTCTGGGTATATATGGTGTTGGCGTGAGCCAAGCCCAGCAATGGATCGCGCAGGGTTTCCGAACGCTTGGTGATTTGATAACCGGAGCGAAGCTGTCACGGAACCAAATGATTGGGGTCGAGCACTACGATGATCTGAATACGAGAATTCCTCGGCAAGAAGTCGAAGCACTAGGTGCCGTGGTAACAAGAGCAGCAGCGAAGATCGATTCCGAGGTCGAGATTATTGTAGGGGGTAGCTATCGTCGCGGCTCCGAAAGCTCGAACGACATTGACTTCATTGTCACAAAACCAGATACAGACTCGACGACATCATTACGCCAGTTCCTTGACCGATTGGTGATTAGGCTGGAGGCAGATGGCTTTCTCGTGGCTCGACTGGCCTCGTCACGGTCTGTAGCGGATGGCAGCAAGTGGCACGGATGTTGCGTGCTACCGCGTCTGAAGCGACTCAATAATGACGAGATTTCCCGGCCAGTCTGGCGAAGGATAGACTTTTTGTTGGTGCCTGCAACAGAGATTGGTGCGGCATTGATTTACTTTACGGGAAACGACATTTTCAACCGCAGCATGCGGCTGCTTGCAGCAAGGAAGGGCATGCGACTTAACCAGCGAGGGCTGTATAGGGATGGAGGTGCGTGGCCCAGGAGTCACAAGGTAACAGAGGAAGATTTGATTGAGGGAAGGAATGAGAAGAGGATATTTGAAATATTGGGCGTCAAGTGGCGAGAGCCGCATGAGCGTTGGTGTTGATGGTGACCAGGAAAGAATGAACCAGTTTCTTTTCCAACAGGACATTCACCAAAGAACATGCCAATGAATCTGGGCAATCACAATTCCTAGTGACGAGCTTGTTGTGCAGATGGATGTGTGTCTCAGAGGCCGTAACTGAAGAGGATCGGAGGTTAAAGGCGGCCCAGGCCGAATCAGTCAATCACATGCCAAAAGAATTTCCCCCGCCATGTGCTTCTGGCAAATGGCGCCGGCCAGTCCAATCCAGCAAGCGGTAATGACGCAGGGGTTCCCGCACTCGATGCTTCCCCACAGAAAGCGACGCCAGCCGGCTAAGCTAGGCGTAGTTGTAGGGGTCACCTGCTGCATCCGAGGTTCCAGCTCCGAGGGACGGTGACGTGCTAACTTACCGTTACCCCAGGCGCATCGCTACGCACTCTCCATCTCCATTCATCCGCTCCACGACCTCTTGTCTCTCTCCACCACGCTCGACACGGCTCCGATGAAGTAAATTTGGGTTGTTTTTTTTCTCTTTTTGATTCCTTCGCGTACGGTCCTTTCCTGTCGAACGTTCTTCCGCGCATCACCGATCGACCACTCCTCTGCGGCTCCCTCCGGACCTCCCTTCGCATAACAGGAATTGCCGAGGCACAACATGGCGTCGTCCATAGATGGGTTGAAGGTGCCGTCTACCCATATCGCCGGCAATTTTTTTTTCCCCAATCGCAGCGCCCTGGGCTAACTGTTAGGTCTTGTTGTTTCTCTCGGACAGAAGGCGCTGGAGCAGATTGTCCTCGACCCGCGTTACCACGAGCTGCTATCGCTCGTCAAGACGGCGCGCAATGGCGCCGTCTACGGCACCAAGGTGCGGTTTCCGCACGCCCTGGTGTAAGTGCTATGCCATGATTCCTCTTGCGCCTGTTGCTTGGCCTGATGCTGACTCGCTTTTGCGCAGGATGATCTTTCTCTTCCGCTCCGGAACGTACGTATTCGCTCCTCGAGCCGCACCCTAAGCATCCATTGCGATTCCGACAACCTCCGTCCCTTCGCTCGAGTAAAACCGACAATTGCGCTAATGTGGCGACCGACGTGAATAGGTTACGAGAAAAGGTTGGGCTGGTTCTGCGCGCGACGAGGCACCATGCAAGCAACCTGGCCCGCTTCGCTACCATATACAAGTTGACAATGCTTGCGCTTAAGTATTATGGACCAACGCCAGGCAAGGAAGGTATGTTGTGTTTATTTTCCTCTTCGTTGCCTGCTCCGCCTGGGTACCATGCCTTCTTCCCATGGCTAATCTGTGACTGGTTCGTGACACTACAGGACCGTACGACTCTTTCTTCGCTGGCTTGCTAGGCGGCTACTTCGTCTTCGGCGGCCGCTCCAAGCGCACCGGCCGCATCTCCTCGGTCAACCAACAGATTGTCATCTACGTCTTCGCACGCGTCGTCCTCGCCCTCGCGCGCATCGCCGTCAAGCCCGGGCATGGCCTGCCCATCGTCTCGGGCGAGCCCTGGCACTCGCGCATTAACTACTATGCCTGGCCTGCCTTCGCCTCCCTGTCATGGGCTTCGGTCATGCTGCTCTTCCGGTACCACCCAGAGGAGCTGCAGTCCAGTCTGCGCAGCAGCATGACGTACATATACAAGGACTGCAACAACTGGGACTCGTTGCGGAACTTCATCTGGCATAACAAATAGACGGGGGTGGCACGCGAGCATACTATTGGATGTGGCTTTAGACGTTCGGCGCTTATGCAGAGGGCCGGTTGTTGTCTTTGGATTCATCTTCGTCATGTCCTCGAGCAGTGTTAGAGAAACGAGGGCTGTACACGACCGGCTGCGTAGGCAGCGCGGCCCCGCATGACAGATCAGGCGTTCCAGGAGGTGGGAATTTGTGGATTGTTCTATACTGGTCTTTTGACCTTGAAATTGCCCTTCACGTGTAGCATTTGACGCCCACTTGTTTTTCCGCAAGAGGCACTAAGCATGATTATGAAGAGATATACGTTGAATATAGGGCCTTCAGACCTTGGCCCACCCATCGGGCCGTACAACTTGCATGTCACTCACCAGACAAGGCAGGTCAGTTTCTACTTGTTGAATGTCTGCGTCATGCGCCTCGGCAAGCCAGTCACGGACTCTTGATTGCACGACGCCCTCGCTCTTCAGGAGTGCCTGCCCAGCACCTGTCCATCTCGCCAAGCGGTTTGCCCAGGACCCCACCAGTGTGCCCGTCCAGCTAGGGTAGCGATCAAGACTCCTCCCGGGGCGCGCGACCTTGGAATTTCGGCCAGGCGTAACGCGGACGCTGGGGTTCAGCCAAACGCCCTGCGATGCGCTCAGAGGGTTGTCCGCGTGAATCAAGCAACGCTCGGAGCCTTCTATGTGCCGCCGCGCCAGGTCGTCGGCGACACTGCGGAATCGAAGGGGTGGGTCGGCGTAGAAGGGAGCAGCTTGAAACGCAATGAGGCCGTTCCAACAGGAGTAGACCCGAGTCGGAAGCCCGGACTTGATCGAAGAAACGGAGGTGGGAGACCGGAACCAAGGCCAGTACGAAGAAATGGGGAGCCGGCCTTGATCGTCTCGAAGGGCAGAGGTTTCGAGCAAGCGTGAGCTCTTGCCCGTATCGACAGAACATGCGGCTGCGTAGTTGCCATTGCGGGTGTCGAGAACATCAATGGCGTCCTGAGCCGTGAAGACAACATCGTCTACCCAGAGGACCCGATCAAAGACTTTGCCCCTGGCAGCCAATGCCGCAAGAGGTTCCATGGCCTGATTTCGAGCCAGCGCAAGGCGGGGAATCCAGCGCATCTCGGCCCTGGTGCCATCGGGTTGCCATATCCAACCGGGCCGATGCTGTCCAGGCTTCGGCTTGCTGCGCAGCTCGTCCGTCAACTGCCATCCCGAAGTGCCGTGGCGTACGGTATTGGGCACGCCGCTCTTGTCGAGCCGCCCTTGGAGCTGACGCAGCTTAGTCCTCGTGGCGTCGCGGGACGCGAATTCGACAATGGAGACGTAGACGTTGTCAGGGCCCAGCCGGTCGACGAGCGAGAGCAGGTCGTTGCTCCAGGAGCGATGGAGGAGAGGCGCCGTGTCGGTGTGGACGGAGGCGATGAACACGTTTCGATAGGTGATGGGTGGGCTCTCGTTCAGTCGAGGCTCAAGAGCAGGCGTCGCCGCTGGACGCCGGGCCAGCAGGATCAGGGAGTCGACGAGGAGGACGAGGGCAAGGAGCAAGACGACCCGACGGGGCGAAGACCTCCTGAGCCGTCGGGCTAGAGAGCGGCTCAGGAGCATAGTTGGTGAAGAAGCCAGGTCTGACGATACATGTCAAGGCTCAGTCGTTCCTCTGTAAGACATGGCCAAACACAAGGTAGCTGGAAAAGTCGCTAAATCGTTCCGGTTTCCCACAATGCGAAATCAGGGTTGCGATGGAAGAAGAGCATTTCAAAAGCTCGTAAGGGGCAACCAGGCGACAAACGAAACCGGAGAGAGCTAAACCCAAATACCGACCTGTCAAAACGGGAAGTGCTACCCCCAGCCTCAAGCTACTTTGCTACTTGACCTTTACATCCATCGCCTTACCGTAGCTCAGGGCGTGTGTCCTGGCCTTTCGAGTCTTTTCTTGGCTGATGCCGACCCTTCCGGGCACCTCTTTTTTTTTGCTGGAAACTTGCCTATTTCAGCTCGGTGGGTCCAGGCAGCTTTCCTGTCTCATGCATCGGCTCTGGGGGATGAATTGACATGCGTGCGGTTAACCTGCTTCATCATGGTAGGGGAAAAGCCAAAGTTTGTTGGAGATTGGCATGAGATGCTCGAGACGTTTTGATATACTTGGTGTAGGAGGTTGAATTTGCCAAGGATCGACATACGGGATGTGTGTAGTCTACCTACCTTACCGTAGGGTCGGACATGGCCCGATAAGGCACCTACCTGTCAGCACGAATTGGAGCTCTTGGGGAACACGAATCAGCCGCAAGGCGACCGAGTATCATGCGATAGCTTTGTGAGATGTTATCTATTCTTCAAGTTGGCCCTTTTCTTCAAGTCGTGCTGAAGAATGCCAATATCGAGTCAACTTCGAAGTAATAAGTGACAAAGAAGTCTTTGAATTTGAATAGCAACGGGGGAATTTGCGGGGAGCTACCCCGCTAAGTCGACCCCCCCTGTACTTCACCTTAAGGTACCTTGACATGTCTGGTGCCATAGACTACCCCTCCGCTAGGCTGCCCTTGCCTTACCTTATCAAGAGCTTCTGAACCTCGCCTCGGAAGCATCCACTGGACAGATCTGTGCAGATTACATCCCTCAGGACAACCCTTGCGTCTGAGCCTCGAATCTCAACCATGGCGCCCGATCCCAAGGTTGCTGACGCCCTGCGTCGCGCCGAAGCAGCATCCACCGACAAGGGCCCCGTCTACGAATCCATCCTCGCCGACATCAAAACACTATCCTCCCCCGCCACCGCCGCCGACGACCTGAACGCCATTGTCGACTCGTTCTTCGGCCAGAGCTTGGGCGTCGTGGGCACCCGCTCCGTCCTGGCCGCCTTCATCGCGACCCTCAAGCAGCTCAGCAACGACGACCTGTGCATCGACGTTGGGAACCGCACCCTGGCCATCCTCTCGAGCCAGCCTCCGTCCTTCCTCGATGCCGCCGCGACCATCCGCGAGCTCGTCGCCACGGCCCACGAGAGCAACGATGACTTCCTCCAGGCCGCAAAGGCCCTTGCCGAGATCCCCCTCGACAGCTCGCAGCGCAAGGTGTCCGACGAGGACAAGGCTAAGATCTGGATCCGCATCGTCCGCAACTACCTCGAGGAGGACGACTCCACCGCCGCCGAGACGTACATCAACAAACTCAAGAACATCATGCACACCGTCAGCAACCCTGATTTGAACTTGCATTTCGGCCTTTCTCAGGCCCGCATTCAAGACGCAAAGCGAGAGTTTCTCTCCGCGTCCCAGCGGTACCACGAAATCAGCTTCTCTCCAGCCATCGCCGAGGAGGAACGCTTGCACACTCTTAGCATGGCTGTCAAGTGCGCTGTCCTCGCCCCTGCCGGCCCCATGAGGAGTCGCACGCTGGGCCGGCTGTACAAGGACGAGCGCTCCGCCCAGCTGCCCGAGTTCGGCATCCTAGAGAAAATGTTCTTGGACCGTCTCTTGTCTCCCGATGAGGTGGACAAGTTTGCCGAAGGCCTGCAGCAACACCAGCTCGCCACTACTGCCGACGGCTCCACGGTCCTCCGAAAGGCCGTCGTCGAGCACAATCTCCTCGGTGCATCAAGGCTTTATAGCAACATTCGCTTCGAAGCCCTTGGGTCGCTTCTCGGTTTGGATGCCGACAAGGCTGAGGACACAACGGCACGCATGATCGAGCAGGGACGCCTGGTGGGGCGCATGGATCAACTTGAGGGCATTGTGTGGTTCGAAGGTGGCGAGGCCTCTGGGGAGAAGGGTAGCGACCGGGCAGAAGCCGTTTTTGGCAAGGAGATGCGACGCTGGGACGCCAATGTGCAAAGCCTCGCGGAAGAGGTTGAGAATGTGACCAATGCTATACAAAAAGAATTCCCGGTAAGGATCTCTTTGCTCACTTTTTTACGTGACCGTCGTGCTGACCGCCTACTCACAGGACTTTGTCGCCGCAAATCTCGTTGTTTGAGAAAGCACTCATGGTTGTAGCATATGGCGTTCAGCGGGCGGGTTTTGGCGTTTATTTGGAATCATGCACTAGAATAAGCCCGTATACAGGATCAAGCATTGCGCACCAGGCTCGGACTCAGCGGATGAATCCGGTGCTGGTGTCTTTTAGTCCAAGTCTTTCTTCCTAACCACTATATATCCTTGATTAATCTGCCGGGGATTGCCCTCTTCCTCCTCGAATACCCAGCCATCCTCCGTCTCTCCGGGGGGAGCTCTGCCTCTCGAAGCCGTCGATGAGACTTGCTGGCTGGCCTGTTGCTCCTCTACAGACAGGAGCTCGACGAGCTCATCTCCAATGAAGCCTCCCATCCATTTGTACCCGGCCGGCGTCATGTGCAAGCCGTCGTCCCAGTACTTTTCTTGGTCCGCTTCGGACAACGAGTGGTAGGGTATCTTGACCCGCAGGTTGAAGGCGTGACTAGAGTAAGGATGACATCAGAGAATGAGGAAAGCGAGAAAGAAAATCGTAGTGTGGATGATGAGCTTGCCATTATTTTCTCAAATGTCGGCTAGGAACATAAGAAGACAACGACTCACTAGTTGTTCGCCTGGTGAGATAGTATCATCTCGTTGAGCTCGGCCCTGCGCGCGTTGACCGAGGCATTCCTCGACAGGCATTCCGGCACCGTCAGCGCCAGCACTTTGCTGTTTCTCGACAGCGGGATGTCCCAGACTGCCTCAAGCGCAGCGAATATCTTGTCGGGCTGGATGCCGTATGCCAGGTCGCTGTTCAAGTGGACAAGACGGTGTCAGTGGTGCTTGGCGAACGGACGCACATCATCTAGTCGGTACTTACTTGGTGCCGCCGAGGACAATCACCCAGTCGAACCAGCGTTTCTCGCCTGCCATGGAACGAAACGGTATCAATGTCAGCTTTTCCGAGCAAACGGCCCGCTGCGCCCGTTGTAGCTGGGGGTTGAGGAGAGCCTCCTCGTTGAACGCGATGAGGCCCCCAGGCGAACCCCCCCCCCCGCCACAGCTACTTACATTCGGTCTCGAGTCTCTTGGCGAACCTCGCGAAGGTCGCGACGTCCCCGCTCACGCCGTTGGTGATGACCTCGAGCTTCACGTCCGGCAGGGCCGCGGCGATGCGCTCGGCGAGTGTGAGGGAGTACGGGCACGAGTCACGCCCGCCGTTGGTGTAGCCGTAGGTGAGCGAGTCGCCGAAGCAGAGGATGCGGAGCGACTTGGGCTGGGCCGGGGCGACCATCGGGGGCGGGGGACGGTGATGGGCCGTCGCCTGGATCAGATCAGATCAGATCAGATCGTGTAAGCTGAAAGCGTCCGGCTATGGGTGAGGGTCGTGGCAGCGGTGGTGGAGGCGGGTGGGGGGAGGCAGTCTATCTTGGTAACTGTAGGTAAGGTAAGGTAGGCAATGAGGTGGAGGGGGAGGCACGGTAAGGTTGCCTATGGTCAAGGTAAGTTACGTGCCGTAGCGTACCTGAGGCGGCTCTATTGCCTGGCGACAGCGGCGGTGCTTTTCGCAGACGAAGACGGAGTTTCAAGCGTTCGACGAAATTCATGCCGACAATGGGCAATAAAGTCTATGTCTCCGGAGGGAATACGAATACTGCTTACATCGAACCACCGGCCTTCTTGTTTAGAATGGGTGGTGCTGTACTATAAGATGACTTGGATAAGACTACAGGTACCTACCTACACTACCTGTCTTATTAGGCAGCAGCGGCAGCATGACTTGGTAGGGAACTGAAGAGCTTGGTCCAACGCAGCCTTTCCAGCTTCAGTCCTTGAGAATCACGGAGAGGCAGCACCCCCAAGCCAGTTGTTTTCCGGCCGCCGACGCAGAACCGAACAGATTGCTATTCGCAACTGCGGCGGCGGCGGCGGGCGCAACCTCCTTCATTATGGGACTCACGTTGTGTTTTGGTCCTCAGCAAGTGACGCCACAGGATGGGATATTACTGATTGTCATTTGACCTTGAAGCTCAAAGTCGGCTTGAGCCGTGAATCCACGGCCGTTTTCAAAACCTGCAAGCCCACCCTGTTACGCCTAGATATAAACTCTTGCTCGGCTGAACCCGACAGACTCCAGCCAAAGGATTCTATTTTCTTTACACAATGTGAAACCCAACGCCGGTCATGCTTTATTCCTCCATATCATCATCCTCAATGTCATCATCGCTCAGCACGAGCTTCTGTGACAGCATGCTCGAGACCCCAGCCGCCTTGATTCCCACCTTCTTCTTTCGTGGACTCGTTTCCTCCGAAGGCTTATCCGTAGCCCAGGCTTCTCCTTGCGCTGTATCATCGTCGGCATCGTCATCGTCCGCCACCACGCTTACGCCTTGGAAGGAGACGACCTTCTCAAGATCGCGAAGCCGGATCTTGGATGACTTCCGAGCACGGGCAATGTGTGTCATGTACGGTAGCCGCTCAAGGAGTAGTTCCTGACGAGCGGCACTGCCAAGTGACAACAGGGGTGTGGTGTCTTGTGCTTCTCGCTGATCGTCGGCTTTTTTGGCGGCAGCGTTCGGCTTCAATTGTTGTCGTTGCAGCCACGACTGCTCCCCCGATGTCCCGGGCCGCCGGAAAGCGCGGGCGCCATCTGTAAAGCTTCCCCCAGACAAGCCAGTGTTCCCTCGGAGAAGCTTAGATGACCAGCCATCAACCAGCCCCTCGAGCTCCTCTCTTGCTCGCCAAAGCTTTAGACTTGTGGGATAGAACATCTTGAAAGCGTCACTTCCTTTAGCCATGGTAGACGTCTTCCGCTTGACTGGGTTCGGGAGCGAGAACAGCAGCCCACGAACTGCCACATGAAATGTGATTTCGTCTTGCCGCAATAATTGGCTACTCGAGTCCGACCCCGAGAAGCCACCCCGTCCACCAAAGAACACGTCACGCGAGGGGCACAACAAATCACTCTGAGACAGATACTCAATGCATTCATTGAGATAATCGATGGGTGTTGACAAATCCAGCGGATCGGCACTTTCACAGGACAGGGCATAATTTTCATGCAGAGCCGATATGAACGTGTGCATATCTGTCCCAGTCTCGTCGATGAGAGAATCCACAGATACCAATGATCGTTTTGGGCGTGAGCAGTGTGAGAGATATAGTGGCAGATTCTCCTCTGGATCGTCGACTGCTGTGTCTTCTCGCTTGTTGTACACGACCTTGCCCACGGCATGGAATATGCCCAAGCTGGCTTCCCGCTGTGATATTTGCTCGAGGCTTTCTTCCTCGCCTTTAGTAAGGGCAATGCCTTCCTTTGAGCCTCGGGTTTGCTTTGTGAAGGCCACTTTTGCGCCCCAATCGGCCTCCTGATCGCCCTTCAGGCAAAGAAATTCGAGCGAGGACACCGCGCTTCGAATATCACCAATCTCGCCCAGCTTCTTAAGCACAACTGGTCCAGGGGTCTTCCGCCGTCCCGATTTCCGGGCCTCTTTTAGGACGATGAGCTCCAAAGCCTTCGTCAGCAGCGAGGGGGCGATGGCATTGAACTCGATAAGACCGACACCGGGATGGCGGAGGATGTCTGGCCCCAGGAGGCGGTGCGCTGTGAAGCTATCGGCAGATGCGGATGTTGTCGTCAACAGAGTTTCTGATATCAAGAGGACAATTGGTTTGATGGACTCCGCATGGTTTTGCCGTTCAAATTTTGATAGTGCAGGAACTTGGGATTGTATGTAGTTCAGGATCGACGCTCGGAAGGATGTCAGAGTCGAAGATTGACGAGAAAAAGTGTTTGGAAATTCTTCAATCATAACAATCCTCCTCGAGTTTTGCTCTCCAGGATTTGACATGGGCGGTTGAGCCGGGGCGGAGACGCCGTCCACATCCAACGCCCCAAACTTGCCGCTTCGACCCAAAAATTCATCAAACTGTGCCGAAACCGAGACAAATCCACTGCCTACAGACGTGGTAGGGTTCTTCCACTCGAGAAGTTCGTAACCCATTTCCTTGGCGAGCAGGCGCATGGTAGTCGTCTTGCCCGAACCAGCAGCGCCTTTCAGGATGAGCACTCTCTGTCGCAAACGGCCGGCGAAGACTTCTTCAAACCATCGCCGCACATCTGCTACCTTCTTCTTGTGTACTGCCAGCTCGTCCAGATTTCGCGGGCCGAACCGTTCTGACCAGGGCCGCAGGTCGTCGTCCAAGCCATCTGCACTCGGGGGTGGTCGAGGGGGCTTCAGAAACCGTTGCGTAGCACTAGGGGCGGCAGCAGCCGTAATCGACGCGCCATTCTTTACACGCTTGCGTGCATGCTGGCTGACCAGACTTCTAGAGCTGGCTTTCAGCTCTGATATCTCGTCGTCTTCGGATATGGGATCGCTGATTGGGTCGTCGACTTCAACTGCACGCTTCGCCACCCCCGTCGTCGCCGCCCGCTGAGTCTGCCTCGAAAAAAGCGTCTTAAGGTCTGCCGACTTCCCCTTCTCGTCACTAACTGCGGTCTCTCTCTTCTTCTTCGGGCTCAGCGCCGTGCCTGTATTGTTTCTCTGAGGTTGTGTTCTTTGTGGTAGCCGCTGCGAAGCTGTTGTGGACGACGATTGGCCAAAAGATGACTTTCTCCTGTCTGGGCTAGGGGACGCGCTGATGGGCTTGGTTTTGGATGGCGATGAGGGCGAAGAGACCAGAAAATTGGCCAAAGTGTTGGCTCGCGGAAGCTCGTCTTCGTCATCGGATCCTTCCTCAGTGGCGCGCCTGCAGCGCTTCGCAGGAGGAGCCATTTAGCGTAGATGACGCATTTGAGTTTCGACTTCCATACCGGGATCGCAGATTTCGAAATTTGAGGAATGGGCGTGCGCGTACTCGTTGACGGAGAAGACTTGACAAAGCTGCCTGCAGCCTCGTGAACGCGGCTGTACAGAGGTTCAACGAAAGTGAGGTACCCACATCGCCGTACAGTGCATTACACAGTCCACTCTCTGCTATCCCGCGCTACTCAGCCAAGCGGTTGACCAAAAGCGATATGGAACTATAGGATATAAGCTTTAATGCTTATTATGAACACTTTCAATGGCATGTCGTATATTCTACAGTTACGCCGTCAGAAAATCAAGTCTTGCGGTGTCTTTTTTCTTTCCTTTATTTTTTTGCTCAGTACCTAGGCGTTGACATGTTAGTGGCACTTTATCGAGTCGGCTTTATAGGTAACATCATTTACATGATATATGTAGGTTGTGATAGATCAAAGCCATATTTAAGCACACTACATTTTTTCTCGGCAAAGAAAATCCATGTTTGCCAATAACAGTACTGATTCGGCGTGAGAAGCGGCATTGTTAGTTGCCTACAGAGATCCAGCTCGGAATCTCAAAACGTCCATCCATCGAAATTATCCACAAATGTTACAGCTGCTTTGAGGTACCTTTCATGAACATCTCCCCATGTTGTCGCAGCTTCCTTGATGGCGCGAATGGCTAGTAGAGTTTAGTAAGTCACCTCTATATGCGCCAGGGTCTTCCCACCTTTGACGTAGTGCGCATCGTGCGCCCACGGTGAATTGAGCGCCTTGTCCAGGACGTACGGCCAGCGTTTGTCTTTCACATCGATGTCTGTGTAATCTGGATCCGGCAAGGGTCTACCCTTAACCACGAAGATGGCAATGACGAGGAGCCACCATTCCCTTACCAACGTAATGTGATACTTCGAGGGGATGAACGGCAGGAGGATACGAACGGCGTGGCTTGTCGTAAGCAAATGAACAAGGAAGAAGTTGTAAGAATGGCTTCCAGGCCTGACCGTTGATACAAACACTGCAACTGCGGCTTCTTGCGAGAGTTCAAACTGTCTCACAGGGTCGTTGATCTCCCAGCCATTCCAGTACTCCATGAAGAGCGGTTCATGTTTCTCGAATAGAGACTCCAAATCATCCAACGCCGGATCATTTGGTAAGCTCTCGAATCGTTTGTCCTTGGAAAGTTTGACGAGTAAATCCAGAGGTGACTCTGTGGATAGTGGAGATTTTTGAGAATAGGACTCGTTGTCCAGGTATTTGTGAAAGAAGTTGTACTGCACCGCTGTAAGCCCCAACCCCTCTACTGCAAGCTCCTTGTTATCCATTTCGTATGCATAGCCAAGGTGGATCAACGGATGGCCAACTAGAAGCGAGTCAACATTAGCTTTCTCACCACGAAGATCATAGAGGGCTCTTACGGCCGCCAATGAGGCCATGGAATAGCGGCTGCTTTCCGCTGAAGAGAAAGTGTGCTACTTCTTCCTTCCAGCTGTAGCTAAACTGCATGGCAAGTTTGTCCTCAAAGTAGTCGACGTAGGCTCTCTGATATCTCTTGTCACCGAGGAAGTCTCTCCAGTCCTCATCTACAACCTCGGAAGGAGACGGCTTCCATGGCTCCAGCTGTTGGATTTCAGCATCGTAAATGTCATGAAGCTGCTTCTCTGATGCTCCGAGTAGATATGCTGAGCTTAGTATGTGAGGGTTGTGATTGTCGAACTGAAGGTTGTGGTACACGATGGAATAATTGACATGGTTAGCTTTCAAGAGGTGCTTGAGACACCGTGCCCGGCGGTCTGGGTCCGTTTCAATATTGTGAACCTCGACAGAGGATATATCGATTGCTGTGTTCCGAGTTGAAGAGCCCAGGAGCCTGTTCAGTACTGGTACGTAGGAAAGCATTTTAGAGGTTGTTCTTCATCAAACAGTTGGCTCGTGTAAGAGGCAGAAACGATGACGCCGGAAAGCGTTGGGACTTATGCGGCTACGGGTGGGACCCCGGCCGAAACTTTGGGGATGATGTGCCGGTCGTGAAGGTGCCATGAGGTACGTACCTCAGCCATACCTCGGTGCACGGACCATGCATTCTGTCATCGTCCCCAAAGACGCCAGACGAGCATAGCGTTTTCCTTCCATACAAACTTCCATTCACATAGCAGGCTGCGAAGACTATGGAGCAGAACAGCGCATCAACAAGTGAGCCGATCACAGTTTATGCCGAGCTGCACTCCAATATTGCCCAGATCTCCCTTGTTGCAACGCTGTCAACGCCTTCGGATTCATCCACAAAGATTACAGTGCTTGATCGCGGGCAACGGCTTGAAATAAGTCATAAAGATGACACAAAGATCACCTCGTTGCCAGCTGCCGTGCACACTTCGGCATCACTGTTGCCCGTAAAGTCTGGGTCGCTCGTGTTGGACTTGAGGCTGCCAGTGTCTGCCACAGCTGATCGCCGCCAACAGGCAGGATCCGATGAAAAAGCCCTACCATGGAGCGCCACGGAAATCGAACCTGGATCCTCCATTTGCTGTCGCCAATGTGGTCTTGCCCTGGTGCCGGATGGCGTTATCAGCAGCTGGAAAGATCTCCCCAGCGATAATTGGGCTGAAATGATGGAATTCTGGCACTGCCACAAGCCTCACGATCATGCGCACCAAGATGGAGATTCCTTGGAATCCAGAGGTTATGGAGCGAGCAGCTCGATAACCGCCCAGCCCGGAGCTGGACTGGTAGATCAAACGTATTTCCAAGTCTCGGAGATGGATTGTAGCGGTTTGTTGGTAAGTTGAATCGCAGCTTAGCGCCGCGTCGTTACCCCATCACCCAAGATTGATTCGTATCCTTTTTCAATGGGGGAAAAGAAGTTGGCTTGATCGGCGTCACGGCCCCCCAATGATGCAGCCATCGATACAACCCCCCTAGATCAAAACATGTCGTCTTTCTGCCCTCGCCGGGATAACCACTCTCTGGAACCCTCTGCAACGCAGATGGGATCCAGAAGCGTGGTTGTAGAGACAGCCTCCCATTTCATCCAGACAGCTAGAGATGTGGCTCTCAGGAGATATATGGAGGCATATGTTGTCCCACCTTGCTGTTCAAAACGGAACGAGAGAAAAATATGCTTTTGATCGAAAAGAACATGCTTGTTACCCAGCACTCTGCACAATGCTTACCTCGTTCAGTTCAAATTAGGTATAGGGGATGATGATTACATCACCAGCGAATTAGCCCTAGAGCAGCCTTCCGCAGAGAAGTTTCTCAAGGTCAATTGCAGTAATTGTCATACTGAAGTGGGCATGTTCGACAAAGCCATTTCCTCGTTGAGGTTATTCAAATGGCAGACACTGATCTCTAATGCAACTTCTCCAAGTCGGAGTCCTCTTAGCTCTGAGTGTCTTGCTGCCGTTCTACTGTCGTCGATCTCACGCTCAGGATCTGCCAAATCGGTTATCACACCCTACACATCTCATACAGAATCCGATGACACAAGCCTCTATGTTTGGGTACTTAATTCTAATGTTGCTTACACCGCGTCCTCTTTCAGCGGAAGACGGACAGCCCTCAAGGTTTTGTACCGTCTGATTGATGCTGAAACAGGCGACCAATTAGTCGAATCTATGACAGGAAATGTCCAAGATATTAGTTTCCCCGAGACAGGCATAAAATCTGCTTTGGACTTGCTTCAGGCAAATAGCCTGCTACTACCGGAGCGAGAAAGGAAAATGAAGGAATGGACGGTTGGGTTATTGGACCGATGGGATTCAGCTTGACTATGGTAGCCATTCTCCCTCATTGTGAAGCTCACAGCTCACCACATTATATCTGAGACTAATACTTTAAAGTCCATATCGATTGAGTTTTGCGATTGAGGTGCTGAGTCTGCTGAAATTACCCTGCCAAGATCTTACCGTTCGAGGAAATCCAAATGGCCGCTGGGAATCCTCACTACGGTGCGAAAGACACTGTGACAGGCATAATATCACCCAAGATACAGTCGGGTTTTGCCACTGCGCGCACTGTCTGAACAGGCAGAAGTTCTCACGCTGTGACGTTCGTCGTAGACTTCATACATTCTTGCCAATCCTCAATCGGAACAAAATCCCCCCTACTTGCCCCATCTATTATGTGTATGAGCAGAATGAATATGCAATGACGGATTCTGGAATTTAGACTTGCGTCAAAATGCCAATGTCACGTCGATGATCCCTGGTTAATCCTCAACCACCCACTATGAGTCGAGATCAGGTCCGATACATCCCTGCCGGATGCATTGGCATTCGGCAAACTCAAAGTACTTTGAGCGATGAAGCTTGGGGCTCAGAGGACCTTCGATCGTGGAACTGGTTGGACGCAAATGACGATACCTTGGCGCCGGCCTCACAAAATGGCTCCATTCACGACAACAGCAGGCTTCGTCCAGACGTACAGACGTCGCTGCTCCAAGCAAGTGGTATGGGCGCATGTGCCCGCTTGTTCAGGGCAAATTGGATCAAACTCGAGTTCAGAGTTCACTCAAGCCCCTGTCAACAGGGTATCTTCCGGGTTCACCTCCTCCCGGATGATGTATGTCGTCGTACGATAGATCGTTCAGATTCCAGGTTAAGGAAGGCTAGACAACAGCTTCTTCAGAATCTGGACTACTCAAAAGATATCTGGAACGGCTCCCGGATTACGCCTTGCACCACAAAGCCTTTCCGTTTTACTGATGAAGAAAATACGGAAGAAGAAGATCTTTCCCTACTTCAGCTTTTCAATCGCATTCCATCCCCAAGCCCCAATCCTGATGTAATGCGCGATCGCAACTACCAGGATGTGATGTACGATATTATGGATAGCAATATCGCGGGACTTAAAACCGAGCTATATCCTTATCAAAGGCGATCTATCGCCGTCATGTTGCAGAAGGAGGCACAGCCCAAGCAAGTCCTTGATCCACGGCTTCTGCATGCACAAGCTCAAGATGACTCGTCATGGTACGTGGACACAGTTTCTGGTACCGTCTTCCTAGAACCCCGTTACTATGATGGTATATCAGGGGGGATTTTGGCAGAAGAAATGGGCTCCGGCAAAACTTTGATCTGTCTTGCCTTGATCCAGGCGACGCGACATCTGCCGACACAACCTCCAGAATTGTACAGTCCTGGAGAATTGCCAGTACGCAAGAGAACGGGATCTCTCCTTGATATGGCTGCAGCATGTGCCACGCGACACGCTGTTCCTTGGAAACCTTACTTTGAGGTTTACAAGACAGACTACGACTATGATTTCGATCGTTGCATTGCTGCTATTGAGAGAAACCCCGGTTGCTACCTTGTGCCAGCTCCCGAACCGCGCCGCGGAGGACGGCATCCAAGTTACCATCAGGAAGAACCGACAAGAATCTACCTGAGCGCGGCGAGTGTGATTGTCGTCCCTAATAACTTAGTTGCTCAGTGGAAGCAAGAAATACAAAAACACACGAATGGTATGGATGTGGTGGTCATAGTTGGACGCGATGAGATTCCTGATGTCGCAACACTTCGGAAGTGTGACATAGTCCTCTTCTCACAGACGCGATTCGAAGCAATTGTAAAACAATTCGGTGGACTTGCTGAGACTTCACTCTCGCTACTTCACTTCAAGCGCTGCATTGTGGATGAAGGACATAAGCTGGGACACTCGAAGATTGGCCACAAGAGCAACTTGCTCCTTGGCCTGGACACCCTTAGATTCTCGTCACGATGGATTGTCACAGGTACCCCCTCCCGAGGCCTCTTTGGTGTAGCTACTGAGGAAGCGAACAATGGGCCGACAGACATACAGGAACATTCGAAGTCTGACGATACAAGGTCCCTAAACGCAACGTCGAATACTCTTGAAAAAGAGGATCTTGAACGCATTGGAGCCATTACGTCGCTTTACCTGAAGGCTCGGCCATGGGCAAATACAACAATGGAGAGTGGAGACACCACGGCGGACTGGACAACATACCTCATGCTCCCGAAACACAACGCGAAAGGCCGTGGTCGATGGGATTCCCTAAAATCAACACTGAACTCCCTCATCGTCCGCCATCGCCTTGCAGAAATTGGTGAACTTTTGCCTCCAGTGGACGAGAAAGTTGTTGTGCTTGAAGGGTCGTATCAAGATCGGCTTTCGTTGAACATCTTCTCTATGATGATTATTTTCAACTCGGTTCAATCTCAACGAACAGACATGGATTACTTCTTCCACCAAAAACAAAGGAAGAGCTTGTTGCAAATTGTGCATAACTTGAAACAGAGCAGCTTCTTTGGTGGCTCTTTTTTCACTTCCGAAGAAATTGCAACGTCCGTAAAGACGGCTGAAGAGTTCTTGATGGAAGGTAGAGTCCCAATAAGTACTGAAGATGAAGCACTGTTGCGTTCTGCGATTGCTTTTGGGCAGCTTGCCATGAATGACAGCTTGAGGAATCTCAGCAATCAATTTCATGAAATCCCCGTTTCTGTGATCGATTTTCCTGGTAGATCAGGGAGTTCTTGGTCTCTAGACGGCGAGCCAGGAGATATTGTCTGCACTTCAGCAAGCATGCTTCTGGCTCTACAGAAACTCATGTATAGTGCTGCCAAAGAACCAGAGGAGCTCAACTCACTTCTGAATGGGGGCCTGCTGCAAGCCGGTTTGGCAGAAAAGGAGAAGATTTTAGCCGCCGAGTCGTTGAAGAACACCGCCTCCGAACGGAAGGACAGCAGGTCTCAAACACTGGCCGGTAACACAAGACTTGGTGATGACAGTCCTCGAAAAAATAGGTCTCATGGAGTGAATGGAACCAAGCCTGACAAGAGCCTCACAGCCGATTGCTTCTCCGGCCCCTTGGAATTAACTCGCATCACCTCTACAACATCAGCAAAACTCTCTTATCTGATTGATGGGATTATCAAGTACCAGGACAAGGAAAAGATCATTGTCTTCTACGACAATGACAACGTGGCGTGGTACCTGGCGAGCATGCTCGACGTGGTATGTTTGCAACACTGCACCACGCTCTGGCTTATGTCTCTAATGTGAATGTAGTTACAAGTGCAGCATCTCATTTATGCCAAAAGTCTAGGCACCGAACGCAGAGCCCAATATGTCAATACATTCCACCATAATCCAATTTTCAGGTAAGCTCCTTTCTACAAATTGTGGCTAGTGAAGCTCACAGGTTTCAATGACAGGGTTCTTCTCATGGATATCACGCAAGCTGCATTTGGGCTGGATATGAGGGAAGCTTCTAGAATTTATTTCATCAACCCCGTGCTGAATCCGCAGGTCGAAGCTCAAGCCATCGGCCGTGTCCGTCGTATCAGTCAACAAAAGCCAGTCTTCGTAGAGACTTTAGTCTTGAAAGACAGCATTGACGAGGTTATCTTGGATCGCAAGAAGCACATGACACAAGCCGAACATCGGCAAGTTAAATCACTTCTCGACGTTCGGCCAATCTACAACTGGATTAAGAACGCAAACATAATCGCAATGCCCGCCCCAGAGGCACAATATGCCCTCCTCCAGGAATCACAAAAGGTCTTTGGCCGAGGATTTGGAAGGACTTTGGATCCCGATCACGGCATTGTCCTAGCTGATGATGCCTCGGCAGACACGTACCATCATAATCATGATGCTTTAGGTATGATGACAACTGGGCTGAAGAGGGCACATGGAGAAGGACCAGGTAATGTGGACAAAGACGACAGGGCAGCTGCCGAGTTCCAGCAGAGCCTTCCCAGCCACGCGCCAAGAAAGGTTCGCTTTGCGGTTGAGGTCACTGATGGATGACTACAACGACGGATGCCGGATTACCTTGCTTCAGAAACCTAATGCAATAAAAAAAAGTCTCTCAATCTTCCGGAGAGACATCCGAGATCGAAAGATAATACTTGATCGTGAAGAATTAGTAGCTTGGCAGCGACACTGCGAACAGGGTGTTGGAGCCATTGACCGTGGTAGACCCGGCAACTCGAGTCCCGTTCCGTTAAACGTGTGGCTTTCTTGGATTTGGGACCAAGGCAGTTAAACAGGGGCTATTGACAGGTCCTGTTTTGAAACCAATGCTCTACCAATGAGACATCAAGCCTTGACACGCTACAGTTCTCCGATGTTGCCGAGATTCTTCTAGCGGATCCTCCAGCGGATCTCTGGAGGCCCCACACAACGGAGACGATTTTGTGGGAAAACCATTCTGAAAAGAGACGTGCATGCAGCAAGTGGCTGGTCGTTTCCAGGAACAGATGCTAATAAGATTGCATAGATCTAGATGCCATGGCCGGTTTTGCCTTCGTGCCGACATAATTCTGTGGCAGGTTTCCATGGTAATTGCAAACCTTGCAGAATGCATCTGCGGCTCTCACCGAGTGGGCGTTGACCCGCCAAGCTAGAAAGTGTATGACGAGCCGTGCGCAAACGCCTACGTATCAGCTTGAGGCTGTGGCCAAGCAGCATGGCGCACGTATAACTGGAGGCCATGAGGCATCCTAGGCAGGTTACATGAGAAGCAGAACATGATCGACAAAACAAAATCCAGCATCTTGAATACGTCGAGCACCTCCTCTTCTCATTGGCTTTTGCCCAGGACGCAACTCTACCAGCCATCACGCAGCGTGACTGACACATGACGCCGTACTAAGGCGCTGCAAGTTGAACCGAACGGCCAGCCGCGCAATCCCACATTCTGCATAATTAATTGGCGGTTTATTGATTGCCACATCTTCACAGCCCATTACGAGCCCAATCTTGAGCTTGCGGGGTGCGCGTCCGAGAGTGAATCGAAGCTTCACCGAGACAACATTTCCACAGCAAACGAGAATACCGCACCAACATAAGACCTGAAATTGGTCTCTACGAAGAATCGTCTATACACAGCGGAGCTATCTGGGAGTCGAACTTGTGGCTGCCTGGCTCTCGTGAGGACGGCTGAGTGAGTGCGCCTTGCCTGCTGAGTGATGATGCCTTCGGTACTGGCACCAGTCCTCTTATCTGGTTCACGCCAGTTGCAGATGCAGCAGGGCAATGAGATCTTTTTCGAGGGCATTCCGCCGACCAGCCGACAAGAATCCTTCAAATCATCCGGGGCCTTCGTGCACGAAACCAAGGCAAGCAACGATGAGGCGCCAGGGTGGTCCAAAAGTCACAGACATTCAGGCGAAACTGGGTGAGTTGGGCTGCTTCCATACTTTGTATTTTTATTTTATTTTTTCCTTCTTCCACTTCCCCTTTCTCAGGCCTACCCCCCCCCCCCCATTTGTATCGTGCGAATGGTATCAGATGCTCAGTAGCATACTGATTCCTTTCGTGTCCGACATTCTAAAACGCAGGCCTGCAGTCGCCGTTCTCGATCTGTATGGTGCTTGGTAAGTTACCACTCGGGAAAATCTCAAAAACCAGGTACCACCGTCGAGTGATGGCGTCTTACTCATTAGGCTTTGCTGCTTAGCCTCAGGCCCAGCCCCTGGACTATGCTGCTAGCAGACCACAGGACGAAGCGGACCAGAATAGCTCAGAAACCCACCCATGTGCTGGCTTTTACCTTTTTGACACCAACGTTTCCAAGAAAAGCAAAGCACTGACTCTGACCTGCATTGCTTACCGGAGTTTGGCACATGGGGGATGCGCTCCCCCTGCCTCGGATGGGGAGAGTGCACACAGCAAGTGCTGAGCTGCCCAAAGACCCGCTCGCTACAGCGATAGCGTCAGGGAGGGCATCTTCCTGCATGGGATTGTCAGAAGATGGAAGAGAATCCCTACGTAACATCGCCTTGTCGAAAAGCCGACAAGACCGGCCGACCGCAGGTCGATATCTTGGTTTTATTGCACCTCCACATTTTCGCCCCTGGACTACGCAGCAGATCGCCCGACCAGGGTAGCGCTAAGTCACTGAAGCCCACGCCAAGCGGCAAGCCACCGTGACTGGCACGCAACGTTGGCTGTGCGGATGCGCTGTATTGAGCAGCAACCAGGCGAGGCGAAGCGCGGCGCGCCGTTCGACTACCACCACGCTTATCTTCGAGGGTTGAATGATGACCGTCGCCCCGATCTGGGGCACCTGGTCGTCGGTCCCTTGGCTCAGGTCATGCAGTTTTGCCTGCTCTCCTGACGGTGCCCCATCCCCCTTCTGGTGTCTCACCCTCCGGCCATGAGCCTCTTCATGCTTGTCTCATCCGCTACTCACATGCTTCTCCTTTTCCTTCCCAATCCTCTCAACCATTCTCTTTCTTCGTTCTCATCTCGTATTGCGCTTCGTATTTGAAACTGACAAGAGCGCACTTCTGCAATGCTTTAGAAGTCCCAAAAAGCTGAGAAAGAAGAAACGTGATTCTGCCCCTTCAGGTTTCTCACCGTCGGTCTACTATGAGGCCCGCTCAACGACGTACAATCTAAACAAACCGCAAACCATGTCTGCAACCACCGTCACTGTACGGCCAGTACACCAATTCCCTTTCGATGCACGACCAGGCTCGGAGTCTCAGCCAGTACAGAATGAGTCCCTGCAAAAAGAGGCCCGTTACGGAGCAGTATCATCACCCCGTTCGTCAATGCCTCCCGCCGGATTTTCCGGCTATCCAATGTATCCTGGACTACAAACGACAACAAAAAGCAGGCCCACGTACAGAGAGTCAACACCCGTCGTGCTAAACACACCTAAAAGACTTTCTCAAGCTTCATATCCTTCAATATCACTGTCGGAGATGAAAGTGACACCACGCGGCATTATCACAAGCATCGAGTCTGTCGATGGGCAAGGAAGGACCGCGTCTTACTCGAACCCAATGCAAGCTCCGAGCTTGCATTACAGGCCCAGGAGAAGGATCTCACGTCAACCGAACGAGATGTTCGCCGCTTTACCGGGTGAAGTGCTTGAGATTATCCTAGAGAAAGTGAAGCAACTGCATTTGGGAGCCGGTAGCACCAGCTGTGCGACATGCTGGATGCGCGATCTCTGCAACATCTGCCTTGCCTCTCGCAAATGCGCAGAATTCAGCCGTGCCGCCCTGTAAGCCAGGAACTCCTCGTCCAATCCTACGTGGCGTCCTCAAACTAATGGCGGCGCAGATATGGCGATATACAGCTGGTTGGCTCAGATTCAGCCGCACACCGGAAGAAGTTCAAGCTTACCCAAGGCGCCCGGATGTTAATGCTAAGACGCACTCTGCGGTCCACTCCCGAGTTAGCTGGCTTGGTGCGACGTATCAAGGTGCCACGACTTGAGCTCCTGGAGAACGGAACTACGCCCAAAGGCTCTCTTTCGCCAGAGCAGTATGAGGATCTGACTGCATCGCTAGTGATGGCGTGCCCGAACCTTGAGAAGCTTACAGGACCAACACCAAAGTATTGCCACTCTTTCAGCAAGATTTTTCATGCGCTTTCCACGAGGGCGAAATTGAGAGAGATGGATTGGCTGCTAGAGCCGTCAGCAGTAGAGGTGCAGCGCCCGCGGCAGTCAGCAATGCCTGGCTCTGCAGGTGCTGTCTTCCCTGCCGGTCTTGACCCTCAGCACGGAGAGATGTTCCTGGATCTGCATGCAAACTGGACTAACCTCCGCAGCTTGACGATTCATTGTCTACCAGGCGGTACCCTTGCGCCAAACAAATTGCTGAGCGGAATGCTAGCCCAACTGCCGTCCCTTCAGCATCTGCATTTGTGTAATCTGCCTCCAAACGCATTCAACGACCACAACCTACTCTCTCTACCTCGACTTCTGAGTTTATCCCTGTCTCACATCAGCGGTATCACGTCAAACGGTTTCTCCACCTTTGCGACTCGTGCAAATAGCCACTCATTACAGAAGCTTCACCTACGACACACCCCTTTGGCCTCGCTACCAGCTCTCGCGCGGCTGCTCTCCAACCTCACACAACTCAAGGCATTTTCGCTTGTGCAAGCTTACCCTCCAGTCATGCCAGAGTCTGATACATTTGCCCTGTGGATGATGCCCTACCTCGCGTCGTCCAGCATCACAAAGTTGCATTGGGACATCACATGCCTCACCGACCGGATCAACCCTAGTGATGATATTTTATCGCGGAGCATAGCTGCTGGAGGATTTCCGCAACTGAAGAGACTTAGGGCTCCAAATGATCCGAAGGGTGTTTTCCAGGCGCTGTGTCGTCCCGTTGAGCGGGTGGATTTTGCGAGTGACCGCTTCCGCAGGCCAAACGGAGCCCACTCAGCCATGAGCACGAGCACGAGTACGAGATCTGACCAGCGCAAATCTCACATGCCCGGCCAGGCACGACCGTCGTCCCAGTCCAGACCACCTCGATGTACAGACCTTTGCAGTGCTAGACTCGCAGCACAAGCTCGGCTAGAGGCCGCTCGCGAGCAACCTCTTTTCAGCGTGAACGTGACGACGGAGGAAGGCGATACCGCCGCTGCCTTCAGCATCGGTGGCTATATGGGCACGATAGGTAGCCAGGTCGAGTATTACTTGCATCCCGACCCGGGCTCAAGTGACGAGAAGGGCGGGCTCGTCGACATCAGAGATCTGGGCGAAGACAACGGTGAGAGCCTCAGCGGGAGCCGAGAAGGCTGCACCGGACGCTGGAACGTGAGCGACGGCGTGGTTGCCGACAAGAAAGAGAAGGAAGCTTGGTGGCATACCGAGAGAGGACGTTGGAAGGGGGTCGAGCTGCATTGAATCGTGTCAATGACGTGGTTGGGTAAGCCGCAGATGGTGCGAAATTGGATTCATCAGGGCATGGGAGGGCAAAGCGGATTGAAGGCGTGCGGATGATGAATGACTATTAACGATATCAATGACCTACGTAATCAGGGGTTGATCTAATACGAAAAGCTGAGCAAGCTTTTGATGGAAAGCATTAAGCAGGCTTCTTGGATCCCTATTTCAGCAACCTTTTCTTCTGGAATGTGGAGCGTGTCTAGATGATTCAACAAATCAGTTGCCAGTGACTGAAATGTGTGTGATTTCTCGTCGTCATCAAGTTAGCAATCTATCCATGGAATGAGGGCACATGCTCTCACATCTTCCGTACGCTGCAAGTTTCCAAGATTCAGAGATTCTTGTTCATGTTTAGGTGGGAAGTTCATTGATGAGATTCCCATGACTAGGCTTCACGAATGTTATGGCAAATTCTCTTGTTTCAAAGATCATAGGAAATATGTCTATAAGCTTGGTGACGCCGCCGTGCGGGAACATACACATCCAGCATCGACCCATCTCCCAAGAAATTGTAAACATTATCTTCGTCTCAATAACCCAAACATAGCACCGTTTTTTCGATCCGCCGCCGAGAACTCCAATGTTATGCACACAGCCAAGATAGCAGAAAAATGAGAGACATTCCGAAGACATTGCTTGAACTCATGGTTCACCTGCCTGCGGCACAAGTTGTCCGGCAGATGTTTATGTAAATTTGATATGCACATGGCGTTCTAGAAGAACCTGTTCTTCTTCTTCGCCGTCTTTTTCTGGGCCTCTTTGTCGCCTCCGCCTAGAATATCGTCAAACGTGGTGCCCGAAGTCGGTCCTTGGCCGGCCGGGTCAGCCTTGGGGGCTCCAACATTCATTGCGGCCAAATTGCCGGCGGACGCGCTGCGGCCGCCAAGGTAAGCGCTCTGGGGTCGAGGCCCAACTGAACTGCTCCGTGAGCCGCTCCTAGCAGAAAACGACGCAGGCGGCTCCATAGGAACAGGCTCTAGGCCGATTGCAATGCTGGAACGCCAGGCATGGCTGGCTCTATTTTGGGCCGGAGAAAGTGTGCTGCGAGGCCGCAACGTCACTTGAGGGGAGCCGGGAGGGGGTGAGGGTGACAATGTGTTGGTTGCAGTGATCGGGCTGCCTGCGGGGGGCTCCTGTCCAGGGAAGAGTGAAGGAGGAGGGTGTAGAGGCGACATCAAAGGTTCGTCCGTCAGCGAAGGCTCAACACCCTCAATGCCTTGCCATTTCTTGGCAGCTAGCCAGCAGTGGCTGCGGCTATAAGTCGCTTCCACACTGAAAAGGATGGCATCTTCGGATAACTCCACGAGTCCTCCTCCTCCAGCAACCTCGTACCACATCTTGCGGACTTGTTTGTCTTCAATCCAAGGGGGATTACCCATGGGAGGCTCGCACAGGAAGTATTCAGTTCCTTCGGTGAAACTCAGGCCAGGCGCGTCCACCACGAGCCTAGGAAGTGATTGAATCACAACGTAAAGGAACAGCCAGTAGCCAATACGCTGATCTGCAAGATCTTGCGCCGTCCTGCCCCGTGATTCTCGAAGCTCGAATTCTTTGAACTCTTCCAGAAAAGGTAAGCTAATTTTCGTTGTGTCGAAGTTGTAAGCCTTGTTCAGAACCAAGAGCAACTCATGCTCCTTGATCTTCTTGTCAAATTTGCTCTGCTCCCGGGTTGAAAGCGTGTTGTACGTCTCAAGTACTGATGTCATTGACGGGAGTTGTGGCAAATCATATGGGATCGGAGGCAGCACTGGCGGCTTTGAACGATCGAATTCTGACAAAATATTGCGTAATGCCGAGATGGTCATCTTGCCAGCTTCGCCAGAGATCGCGGGCACCTCATCCATCACTCGTGAAGTCAAGTTCTTGCGGTCAACAAGCAAGTCATACAGTGCGCACATGTCCGAATACAGCATCTTCAACACAAGACGGTTCAACCCGCTTTCGGCAAAAGGGTTCTTCTTGCTGCTTGCCTTTGGGGGCCAACTGCCGAATGCTGCTTTGTAGTGCGACAGAACAAATTGCCGCATCTTGCTGAATGAATTCTTCCAAATCTTGAAGCGAACCATGCGAAGCTCCGAAATCGACGTAGAGTTTGCAATGCCCGCAAACAAAGAGGGAAAGTCAAATTGTTCCAGGTTCTGATTGACATCGTGTTGTCGGCTGATGAGATCCAAGTGTGCTCGTTCCAAGCCCTGGCGAGTGTGTGGAGTTATCAGATCGTAGATGGGCAATTGGAGGTCCATAATGGCTGTATATTTGCCCGCGGCATGCGCGAAGGCTTCGCTATACAGGTCAATTGATCGCATTCGCTCACCCAAGATCAGAGCTTCCACCGTCTTCTCCCTGCTGTGGCGACAATCTGCGAGCGCAAGTTGTTCCATGTAAAAGCCGAAGCTAAGATCAACTGCGTACCCAAACGTGGTTCCATCTTCGCTCATGAAACCAAATTCCTGCAGCAAACTGGAAATTTGTAGGAATGCTTGGAAGATAGTCTGGTGGTTTTTGGTAGCAACCAACGGCTGCCCTGTCAAGAATGCGAACAGATTTCGAATTCCAACCAGTCGCTCCAACTCTGACAATGAATTTTCTCCCGGCGTAGAGAGCTGTCCGCTCTCACTTGGTGGCGCAGTGGGGAGATAGAGTCGTAGCTCCCCAGAGTCCTCAGGGGGTGGTGGGGAGGCGGAGGGTGCGTAAATGCGAGAGGCATCTTCAGCAGTTAAGCTGTTACGACCAGTAAAACTCCTCGTCCGCCTACGTGAACTACTTGTGCTGTCTTGGTCCGAATGGATAAGTTCGTTAAATATGTATGATGAGCTGATAGTGAAGTGAGGAATCTTGAATGAAGGGCCGCAGCCACTACCCTTGGGGTAAAGGTAGACCAGCACGTCACCATTTTCGTTCCAAAGCTCAGGAACCTATGGAGAGAGAGGTGAGACTTATGCGTAATCGCGAGATGAAGGTGTGACAAACCTTTTCCCCTTTGTTCAAAAACCACGTGTTGTACTCTGCCTGACTGCCATCGTCGGCCATGACCCAGGCGGCGGGGGCGCTTCCGCGCTTGCCCTTGCCATTTCTCAGGTCGGCGGAGTTCGAACGTGATCGGCCCCCGGGGAGCCAGCTGCGCCGTGCTCGACCTCGTGACGGACTTTGGCTACCTTCGGGCCGTAATGTGTTAGTTGTGGCAGAGCCAAGCGGGCCACTCATTCTGTTCTGCGCAGCAGTTGGCAACTGTTCAGACACACTCCTGCCTCGCGGCTCGGAGGTGGCAAGTGTATGCCGCGTTGTAGGAACCTGTGGAGGAGGAGGTTGTTGGTGCTTCTGGAGTGAGTTGCTTCGTGGTCGAGCAAAATGGTCCTTTTGTAATTTGCTGGGTTTCCGAGTCTGGCCTTCAGTTGGTTCATTGTCTTGCACAATATTGATCCTCTGGTTTACCGGAATTTGCTGCTGCTTCTTGAGGACGCCACGTGGGGCCTCTTCGGGTGATGGAGGCATAGGATCCATAGCCTGTGGGCTCTGCAGCAACTCTGGCTCGTTTGTGTGCACAGGAGGTGCTGTAGGCGGGGCCGACGATACACCGTAGGCTACGAATAAACTGGAACGGCGTGGGGGATGAACATCAGCTCCATTGACTGTTTGATCGAGAAGTATCTCGTTTTGCCGAGTCGTGGGCTCATCATAGTTGTAAGGAGGAGGTGGAGTCGTCGCGGTACTGGGAGGAGTATCTCTGCTCGGAGCGAGTGGCTTTCTCAGGACGGCTTGGGAAGGATCTGTGACAGGAGATATGAGCGAGGGAAGAAACGTGCTAAGCCGGTTGCTCCAGGTCTTCGATTTTCGCAATTCGGGTCGAGCGGGTGGCTTTTCGTGGGTGTAGTCAGGCATCTCTGGAGATGGGGCATTCCTTCCCACCGATTGGCTCGAGTCGGTGTCCGAGATTTGAATGTTGGCGATGTCGACGCTTTTGTTCCGGGGGTGATTTTTTCGAGGAGATTCTTCGGAGTCGAGGGCGGATCGCAGGGAGGACAGAGAGAAAGAAGAAGGAAACATAGAGGCACGAAACGACTTACTGGACGTCATAATGGGCGGGTATGAACGTCTCTGGGTGCAACGGATAATGTTGCATACGGCAAAAAGAACGGCCACCCAGGAGACGAAGGGGACCAAGCAGTAGTTGTAGTGTCGGCCGGACTAAGTGGAATGATGGTCAGCGCATTAGACGGTACCCACGGGGTCCCCCTGCGGGAGCACAAACTAGCTCTTCTGGATGTCTTGACTCGAGATTTGAATGTACAATACTTAGTGTACACAGTCCGAGACTTTT
>PXOD01000538.1:0-29759 GCA_003012165.1 Paramyrothecium roridum
GGGCGGTGCAGCGTCGTTCCGCCACACCAACCAGCCTTAACAGCGCCATGTCTTAGCGCGACTAGGACGCTATGGTGGGGTGGATTTCCATTAATTTTAGACGCGTCCGAACGCGTCTCCCCCACCATCAACGGCAACTCTTAAACATTTCCGAGTCACAAATTATCCCCAAAACTGCCAACTTAAGTCACCGCAACCAAACCGCCGCCATGACCGCTACCGAAGTCGTACCCAACGGATCCGCGAATGGCTCTCGCGTCCACGAGGAGCACCAGTACCTCGACCTCGTTCGCGAAATTCTGGAGCAGGGCGAGAAGCGTCTGGATCGGTAAGCCTGCCAGTACTGACTGGATCGAGAAGCCCGTTCCTCTTGGTTTCAATCAAGTAAATCTTGGTACACGATGGCTGATATCCTCCCAGCACAGGAACGGGAACAATCTCGATATTTGCCCCTCGCCCGCTCAAGTTCAGCCTCAACAAGAATGGCACCCCGATCCTGCCCCTCCTCACGACCAAGCGCGTCTTTACCCGCGCGGTGATCGCCGAGTTGCTGTGGTTCATCGAAGGCAATACTTCCTCCCTGGCTTTGAGCGAGGCAGGCGTCAAGATCTGGGACGGAAACGGCTCACGCGAGTTCCTCGACAATCTCGGTCTCACCCACCGCGAGGTTGGCGACCTTGGTCCCGTCTACGGGTTCCAATGGCGACATTTCGGCGCAGAGTACGTCGACGCCAAGACCGACTACACCGGGCAGGGTGTGGATCAGCTGGCACACATCATCCACAAGCTGCGCACCAATCCCTACGACCGCCGACTCATCCTCAGCGCCTGGAACCCGCGCGACATGCCACAGATGGTTCTGCCCCCTTGCCACATGTTTGCGCAGTTTTACGTTTCGTTCCCGCGACAGGCCGGGGCCGGATCGGACGATGTCAAGCCCAAGGGCCACCTACACTGCCAGCTCTACCAGCGCTCGTGCGACATGGGTCTTGGCGTTCCCTTCAACATTGCCAGCTACGCGCTTCTCACGCACATGCTCGCGCACGTCTGCGACCTCGTCCCCGGCAGCCTCACGCACGTCATGGGCGACGCACACGTATACCTGAACCACGTCGATGCGCTCCAGACCCAACTGGAGCGGGAGCCGCGCGACTTCCCAGAACTGGAGATCGCGCGTGAGACGGGCGGCAGCATAGACGGCTGGAAGGCGGAGGACTTTGTCATCAAGGGCTACAACCCGCACAAGACGATTGCCATGGAGATGTCTGTATGAACTTGACGAACTGGGAATGGGTTGGATATTTGGACACTGTTTTATAGAGCGACAACATGATTGTATAGATATGTGATGAATGCTATTCTTTAAGTTGCATTTCTAATGGCGAGAAATGTCAATGAACACCAATTCAAGCACTACTGCCGTATGTGAACAAGAATCTACTACTTCGGCTAAAGCCGTAGCTATTGCGCTGGTGAAGACACAAGCATTGAATGAAGACCAGAGCAGAATCTTCCCCCGTGGTCGTACGCACCGTATCTGTCGCCATCTCTTACCTTCTTGGCGACATCAGGAAGGGGGACAGCGGCGGGGACGACAGTGCCGACCTATCGATCGACCTGTCCGAGCCCGTCACATAATCCTGTGCCTTTCTCACCATAACGCATACTTCAAGATACCTATCTCCATCCTCATCTGCCTCTTCGCTAGAGCTGTCTGCATTGATGTCATCTCCATTGAAGCCGCCGTCATCAGAGCCGTCAGTACCAAAAAGTACCTCCCACCTATCCACGGCCCTGAACCTCTTGCCAAACTCGCCTCCGCTCAAAGAATTGAACCAGACGACGCATCGTTCCTCTACGCAGCGAGCCTGGACCTTGTCCCGCAAGAGCTCTAGCGGGCGTTGCCAGCTTCCGTCCAGCAGCTCCACGTCGAGCAAGCAGAGCTTCTTCATGCGCGGACCCAGGCTTAGCGCGAAAGACTCGAGCTCTGCCTGGGTGATGGAGACGTCGCACAGGCTAACGTCGCTGATGCTGGGCCGCGATCCGGCCTGTAGCGCAGGGCCGATCGGGTAACGGCACCGTCTGATTGGACTGATGCCAAATCCTCGCATGTCAACGTCCACTTCTTGAAGATGATGACCTCCAAGGGCGGCGTTAAGGTAACCGTCGATATCGCTCCGAATATCTGGCGTCAAGTGACGCCGCTTAACGTCTGCGTTCAGCCTCGAACACCGAAACTTGAACGTCTCCAAGCTGGCCAACGCAATACCCAAGTCTGCTCTCTGCTGACGGAGAGCATCGCCAGGTTTCTGGGACCAGAGCAGGTCATGGTCTTTCAGAATGGGGAAACAGTCAATCCGTACACCGCAAATTCTACCGCCAGCCTTGTAGATTGCAATTGGCAGATCTGCAAGGATCCGCGCAGGCACAAGGCGTGCGCCTTTTGACAGGCTCTGTATGGTGTCCCATGTTTGCGGCTTGACCATGGATCGGGCGAGCAAGGCCTTTTCCAGGATCACGTTGGGCCAGTCGCTGTGCGAAGAAGGTGTTTCAAAGGCACACAGCTCGTCTCTGAAGTTCAAGCAGACCGGATTGCGCAATCTGGTGACGAGTGATCCAATGGCGCGCACAAATGAGCCACTCTCAATGAGATGGAGCTGCTCCTCGTGCTTTTGTCTGTATTCAGCAAAGGTTTGGCGCAAGATTCGTTGATATGGGTGTACATCCTCATCCGGTTTCCGTGATGCACCGGCACTAATGTCGTCCTCCCATAAGCTGCACATGCGGGTGTATTCTTTCGTGCACTGACTATGCCGAGTCCAAGTCCCTGCATTTTCAATTTCGTCATCAGTCCCGTCGTGCAACTCATACTGGTAAGAGGAATAAAAGTAAATCCGCCGAAAGTCGTTCATCCGACAATCAGCGAATCGCTGAATGTCGTGGGCAAGCTCGGCTGGGCGATAATCGAGCCCGAGCTGAACGCCCCGTACGCCTTCTGAAATGAAGGGATTCTGCAGCAATCGCCTGGCGCGATCCAAAGACTCTTGATTGAGATCTATGGGTAGAACGGGACACAATAACTGCGACGCGACATTGTGAAGCTGACGACAGACAAGGCGGATGCTTCGGATCGTCTGCACATTGGCTAACAGATTTTTGTTTTGGCGATGATGGCTATTTTCGTATACGGCCCAATTTATTTGCCCGCGAGTCTTGAGATCAGCGTTGTCGAAGCAACCCACTATCAATTGGAGAATGTCGTAGGGAAGATCTAAGATATGCGTGCTGTAGCTTGGTGATCGAGACTCCCCGGATTTTGATGTTGCCATGGCTTAATTTGAGTTCGACGTGCCTGAACCTGTTCAAATATTCCGTCTTGAGAAAAACTGAGCGGTTGGCATTGATGCAAGAAGTCGGGGTGAGGGGATCGCTCGGATGGCTGAAGGGAATTTTCGGATGTAATGGAACAATTCCTCAGACGAAGACGTCGCAGATTTGGGCGGAACTAGCCATGCTTTTCGTATTGGTCCGAGAGACGCTTACGACCAAATCGGTGCTTCTTGCGATGAGTGCACTTGTCTTGAAACCCCCCTTTACTCCATCTGGTAGCAGCCACGCATGAAGTGATCATTCATGAGCTAATACTAATAAAAGGATAAATCATTTACTACTAAACACTAGTCGAATTAGCAAGCTGCGAATTGTTACAACCTCTTTTCTCTTTCCTCCTTTCGCTCCAGCATATTCGCTGCGAGTCATGTCTATTCCACGGATGCGTACCAAGTCAAGCAACCTACAGGTCATTGCCAGCAATCGCAGTATATTCACACGCACATCTGATTGAGGAACATAAATCCGTACCAATGATTGTAAAAGGATAGTATAATTCATGCCAAGATCGAGGGTAGCCATAAGCTCAAAAGAAAAGCAGACAGCGAAAGTCAAGTCGCCATCTTCATGGCACTATTCAGCTCGAAAAGGAGGTCTTGAGTGAAGACGAAATACCAGAATGTTCTGGCGGCGAATTCTTGATGCATTCCCTTTATGACTTACAGCGATGGCCTCTGGATGGAATTACCTCAATCCTCTCAAACATTTCAGAGAACGCCTTCGATACCCCGGGGCAGTTTCCTGCCGTGGTGAGATTCCACACGAAGCACTATTAGAAATAGTACACCTTTTTCAATGTTCAATAGTATAGATAGATTGAGAGGTTTGCGTCTTGAATGCATGAATGCTCCTCGTGTTCCTCCTGTCAACTTCTGTTTGTCGTTCATCGGCTTGGCTATCAGTCCGTCAGTATGACTCAGGTTTAACGTGAGGACATCAAACTACCGATCGGAGTGATTTCCACCCAATCGAAAATCGAGCAAGACCACGCCATGCCACAAGAATGAGTCACTTTCGGGATAGAGCCATAATAACGCCCGATTTCATTATAAACTGAAGTATTCATGCTCAGCATTAGCAAATTCATCATTCACCTCGCACTTAACTCGCAACCGTACCACTCTAGACATAGCCAAGGCCTAATTCATCATGGAGCCAATTGATTGGCTTGGAATGTTTCTTCAGACAAACCTTTATCTCAGCTGCTGGTTAATGATACGGCTTTATGTCTCCCGACATGGTCCACATTCACAAGCTCGCCGTCTCAACAAGGTCAATAACTGGTTTTACTCAGCGGCTTCGTTGATTCTTTTCTGCATCATCATCACAACTTCACAAGAACAATTAGCGAGGAAGCTCTATCATTACTCAAAGTTTTACGAATATATCGACGTATTTGGCGTCCAAGCGGGAGGGGGCTTCATCGATTTGCATTTTGGCTTTCACCACCTGACGACGCCATATCTGACATTTGTCCGTGTACTGAATCATAGTGATGGGTGGAAGCTTTTCGCCGCGCTCAACTCTTTCCACCACTTTCTGATGTACGCATTTTTCGGAGGCTTTAGCCGCCTACGTTCGGTTCTGCTGGTCACTGGTTTCCTGCAACTAGTGATAGGCATAGCTCAAGAATGGCGGGTAATACATTGGAAGGCTGGCCGGGGAGAAGAAATCTGGCCCAATGTCGTCAGTTCTTGCCTGCTCGGAACATATCTTGTACTCTGGGTACGGGATCTGGCACTAAGACATCGAGAGCCCGAGGCTGCGAAGGCGGACAGTGAGTGAAAGAAGCGATTGAAAAAGGGGAAAGAAAGGATCAAGTAGGGCAGGTCTCGTTCCACTTTCCTGGCTGGCAGACACCGTGTCATTCAGGTGATTCCCACGGATGGAAGATGCACTCTATGCTGTGCCCTCGTGAATCATTAGGTGACTTCTACTGTGGAATCTGCTGTCTTATCCAGAATATTCATTGCGCAGTTGGTTCTACAGTTCTACAGTTTGTTACGTACAAAATGTATGTGTGACTATCTTTTCTCTTTAATAGCCCAAAATCAATGTATCACTCGTGAACGCTCAACACAACCTTGCCTCGCCGATCTAATCTGCCACTCGCCTTTTCATACGCTGCCCCTGCCTCGGCCAGGGGGAATATTTCTGCCACAAATGCTCGACCCAGGCCCAGCTCCATGACACGGGTCAGCTTCGCAAGCTGACTTCCGGAGGGGGTGACTATGAAGAACATGGCCCTGGCATGTTCCTTACCAGCAGGGCGTGCCTTCTTATCAATGTCAAAGTTGCTTGATTCGACAGTGATAACGATGCCGTCATCAGCTACCAGTGGCCAGCTCTTTGCGAAAGCACTACCCCCAGCCGTGTCAATTATAATGTCAAATGTACGACCCGACTCGTACAACTCATCATATTCCATCACTTCGTCAGCGCCAAGTGATTGGAGAAACACTTTATTCCGCGCGTTTGAGCTAGTTGCCGCTGTCACCCGCAAAGGCGTCAATGCCGCGAGCTGGATCACCCAGGTCCCCACCATACCCGATGCGCCAGTGACCAGTAGTGACCTCTGTTTCCCTGTGGCTTCAAGACTTTGTGGAGCCGTGGTGGCTGCCAGCTCTGGTTCGGGAATTCCAGCCTTATCAAATAGTGCTTCCCAGGCTGTTAGACCGCTCATGGGAACCGTAACACTCTCGGCCCAGCTAAGCGATTTTGATTTCAGCGCAAGCTCGGAGGCCTCGGCCACTACATACTCGGCCCAGGAGCAACCCTCATGAAGATTTATCATGCCGTACACCTCATCTCCGACATGGAAGCCAGAGGTCCCATCAGAAACCTCAACGACAGTTCCAGACGCATCGTGACCAAGTATTCTAAGATCTGAGACGTACGTCTCCGGCCATGTCAGCTCATCCCGTGTGACGCTGGTGGCATGAACCCGAACAAGCACTTGGCCAGGCTTGCTGAGCTTGGGGAGTGGAACATCGTGGTCAAGTAACAATGTCGAAGGCGGTGCTGGATTCGCTACCGAATAGACAGTGTCAGAGGATGAACAGATGCGCACTGCTTGCATGGTGATCAAGCGATTATTTAGGTTCTGGATAAGGTTGATGCAGAGAGGAGGCTGCTGCAACTAGGTTCCTGTTGGGAAAGTGTTGAAATAATGTCGGTCACATTGAACACGACCTGGAAGCATCTCTCTCACTTTTGAAAGCGAAGGATGATAACGTTGGCAGCGCAAGTGGCTGGCTTACCTTATGAAAAGGCCTAAAATAGAATTATTCAGCAGATCCTCTGTACAAAATAGGCTATCGGAAATTACGCATTGGGCAAGCTATCTTGCGAGTCGGGTATTAAGACTGAAGTCAATTGCGCAACCCCGGCTATCGGCCGGCAAAACAAATTCTGCGTCGCTACGCTCCTAAGTTGATTCATGTCGTCTTGCATTGTACTTGATACTTTAAGCTGACTTAAATGGGAATGGGAGGAAAAGAGTAGGGTGCGGTATATCGTAACGTGTTGGGAATTGAATAGAGCATTTTTAGAACGTCAGAAGACCCTGAAGTATATCCTCACCAGGGTGACCAGGGGCTGGATCTATCATGTTGCTCGCCTTTGCTCAACGTTTGATCATCATGGGCTTTCAACGAAAGCGAGTTCATTTTGCTCCTCCGAATCTAGTTTATAAATCCATCATGATCTTTGCGTATTTGTGTAGCTGATACAAAAGAACGTTGATATATCGTAAGGCGTGGCCATTAACAAACCAGGCAGAGTGATACGCGATAACCAACTCGTAACCAGTCCTCGCAACGAATCTTTAAGAGGTCACGACTCAGTTGTTTGACAGAGTGTCAGAGTAGATCGTGTGACATTTTCGAGACTCTTCGAGACGAGCTAACTCGAGTACTGCTGTCACTGTCTAGTCCATATCTACAACTCTTCGTTGATCGATAACTTTGTCGGATCGTCGAGGCCTTTGAACAACTCAACACCCCAAGAGCGGCCTGGGTCATTCATTCTCTTCTTCTTGTCGTGGGCAGCAATCTCATCGAGCTCCTCCTTTGTAAAGTGAATATCCTTGGCCTTTAGGTTCTCTTTAATGTAGTCCTTATGGGTGCTCTTGGGAATTATGATGGTGCCTCTCTGCAAACCCCAGGCCAAGACTGCCTGGGCAACGGTGGCTTTCTTCTTATCAGCAAGTGATTTCCAGAAGGGGTCCTTCAACAGCGGAGGGCTATCGGAGTCGTATGTGGGGTTTGTGTTGCCAAGTGGCGAGTAAGCAATGACTTTGATATCATTCTTGAGATGCCAGTCCACGAAATCCTGTTGTTGAAGGTATGGGTGGGTTTCAAATTCATGCGCGTATGGACAGATCTCGCAGATATCCAATATCGTTTGTACATCCGCAGGAGAAAAATTGGAAATGCCAATGTATCTAGTGCGGTTTGCGCGTACCAATCCCTCCATGGCCCGCCATGTGTCAACGATTGAGATGCTTTTGTCGATCTTGTTGCCTTTACTGTCAGGATCGAAAGCAACTGGCCAATGCATAAGATAAAGATCCAGATACTTGACACCGAGACTATCAATGGACTCTTCAATGGCATCCTGTGCAAGCTCAGGCCTGTGGTGGATGTTCCAAAGCTTGCTGGTTACCCAGATGTCCTTACGTTCAGCTTTGGAAGACGCAATGCCTGCACCAACTTTGTCCTCGTTCTCTACAAGAAAATTAGTCCACGTCTTCATATCTGGCTCAAGGCTTTTTAGTACTGTAGGCATATGCCGCATCAATATGGGTATATCCAGTTCCCAGTGCGTAGTCAACGGCTTGGGCGACCTATGTTCAGTGAGTTCAGTGAGCACCAGGCTGTTCCAGATACAGGTAAGGTGATTTACATACCTTGTCACGTTCAGAGAGCCAAGTACCCAATCCTATCTGTGGAATCTCCTGCTTACTGCGAAGACCAGCATCTGCAAGCGATTGCTCCTGTGCATGTGGTGTGACGAGGGCGTGAGCAATAACGCCGCTCCCAGTGATTACAAGGAGTGCCTTGCTAATCATGATAAAATATGATAGGTATGGGATAGACGGTTGATGCCCACTACCTGATCTGAGCTGTATCGGTTGATTGATAATAGTTTTCGTGATGTTGCAGTTGGGAGACTTCCGGCGTCACGAGTGTGGCTTACGTATGGCGTGCACTCGCTTTTGACGTCATGGATGGTGACGCGATCGTTTTCACCTGCAATCTTATTAGCCAATGAAGAGCACCGAGGGGTGTTTTTTCGAGTAAAATAGGAGTTGAAGTTTTGTTTAAAGATCGGCAAAACTATGCTGCGCTTCTTCGAGCAAAATGTTTGAGAACCGAGCAGTGCATTATCCTTGGAATCAGAAGCTTCAGACTGAAATGTTCATAATCATCAACTTGTTACGTATCAATGTCTTGTCAAAACCCCGCGATCGACGTTCGTACGGCGACACTATTGCATATCTTGAATTCATTACATTCGGTAGTTTAAACGCATGCCTAACGTGAGGTTACTGACGAGCTCTCACACAGTTAAGGAGTGGTCAGTCATAAAGGTACCGTGGAGAAAAATGCTCTGGTTCGAGACTGGCTGGGCATCAACGGCTTGCGATTTGCTTGGACCAATCAGATGGCTCACTGCTCCCGGACCTCTTGTCCGGCTCCATCTTTGTATCCCTCATAGACTCTGCAGGTCAACCAATCAAAGCCCCTGAGCCATAAGAGTTGCTCCCATACCCCCCTCCCGACCGATTGTGTCCCTTTACCAATCGCGTCTCTTCGATCGCGTGGAACTTAGCTTGAGATTATCTGGAGATTCCATCAAGGGTCCTACCGATTATCGTTGCTCTTACTCCTCGGAGGCTCATCCGAGATCTAGCCTTCCTGGATAGGATGCTGCGAGGCGGCCGGTCAGCAAGAAGACTAATGATTGCATGATTGTATGCAGAGGAGCAGAGAACATATGATCAATCATCTAAGGTAGTCTCGAGGCGACAAGGATTATCCATAAGCATGCTTCTTTTCATGATCTAATCTACTTCTTTGCCGCGTGTCTCGTTTATCCGGCCTGGTGTGTGGAAGAATTGGCAAAGATCCCACAATGATCGCGGATGCGTGCCCTAACCGACTTTGGCAGAAGACAGTATGCACCTTTCACCACGGGAAAACCACCCTCTGCCTTTAGTGACAGAGCCCACACCTAGCCTCGGGCCATACTTGGTCAGCTCGTCAACTCTGACCTTTTCTGTAGACATGAGACACACCAGCCTCTCGAGCTTCGATGGATGCAAATTATCGTCGGTTGTTGCCGGCCCCTTCGCAAGAGGAGCCCCGACAGGGGCAAGGCACTGAGCCTGATCCGGAAAATAACCCCGGGAAGCATCTGTCGACGAAGCGGAAACGCCCCAATATCCGTGTTGCTTGCAATGCCTGCCGTGCAAAGAAAGCTGCTGTGAGTTAACTTGACCTTGCTAATCATTTTTTCTAGCTGGCGGCTCTTCGGCGATGTTGACAGATAGCAGTGTGATGGAGAGCGCCCTACTTGTGGCGGTTGCCACAAATCCAAGCTTGTATGCCAGTACATTTCGGCCTCAGCCGAGGAAACGTCGACCATGGTTCGCAACAACAAGATCGAGAAGTTGAGAATGGACAATCGCCACTACGAGGCCATCCTTCAGCGCCTCCGAGATGCCCCCGAGGAAGAGGCTTTGAGCATCATACGCCGTTTGAAATCAACCACCGACATTTCCGCCGTACTGGCTTCCTCCAGTGGTGCCGTATCGCCGACACGGCCCTCCGAACTTGATACTACTCGCAATACAATCCCTCCAACCTTTTCCAATATCGAATTCGAGTTGACAATGCTGCATGGCGTAGCATACCCCGCCTTGGCACCACTCGACGTTACCTCGATCGACATGGACGACTTGGTTGGCCATAGCTCTGGAAGCCTCGGGAACCTGCGCCTGCAGATCTCGAGCACATCTTTGCTACCAAGCCAGACATATCCCAACTCGAACGATATCATAGATCCCGCTCTTCTGATCCCAGGCGAGCCGGCACCGCTACGTGGTATGCCGGAGGGTAGGCAGGCGCCCCTATCGGGGCCCTTGCCTCCACCAAAGCTCTGTGATACCCGCCTCAATCAACTGAAACTCGAATACTGGACCAAGGTTCCAATCAACGATGAATTCGCCGCGCATACGATATCCACGTACCTAGAGTATGAACATACGCCGTGGGGATTCTTTGATGCAGACCTCTTCTTGCGAGACCTGGTCGAACATCGGTTGGAGTACTGCTCGTCTTTCCTTGTTAGTGCAGTACTTTGTCTTTCATGCGTATGTCTTCCCCCCAGCCCCATGACTTTATCTTACAAGTTTAAGCAATACTACGTAAAAATCGACTCTAGAGCTGCTTCCCTCAGCCTTGCATTCCGTTTCGAAGCCTTGAAGCTGTGGCAGGCTCAGCGAGCCCTCGAATCTATCACTACAGTTGCGGCAATGAGCGTACTGAGTTTGGCTGTACACTCACAAGGCATGGAACAACAATCGCTTCTCATTTTGGAAGATATGCACCGTATAGCATCGCGCATGAGACTCTTCGGGACACCTCACGCAGTGGAGACTATCGAACATTTCCGCAAAATGTCTCCTGATCTCATCAGGGCCACGGCGCACGTTGCCTGGGGTAGCTATTGCTGGCTGAGGTGGGTGAGAAGGCTTGTCCAATTCGTGCGCACAGATATAAGCTATCAATATTTCAACAAGTCGACAAGCTCTGTTCGACACAATGATGGGGTGCTTTGTGCATATACGATGCGGAGCAGATACGATTGATAACTGCGATGCTAACCCTGACAATAGCATCCATGCAAGTCATTACCGTGAGGCACCGATACCCTTCCCCCCTGTCCTGCCTATCCCCGGGGAGGCTGGGACTCGATCGACGGATGGAGACACGTTAGTTTCCTGGCCGGAGTATATGCTGCCGCTGTACATGGGGCAGACATTTGCAGCCATCTGCAGATATTGTATCATTGTTCAAGAAGTGCATTCCACCTATTTCAGGCATGAAAGTGTTGCTCTAGAGGAGGTGATACCACTCAGTTTTGCCGAGGAGAAGTACCAGAAACTTTTAGCCTGGTCGGATACATTGAATGTCCCGAAAATGTCACGACTTGAAGCTAGCCACGGGCATGTGTGGGTGTTCCAGTAGGTTCTTGACGTCTTCGTAGTGTGTAGAGGAAGCTGACTCTAGAGTGCGTTGTATCACGTTACGGTTCTCGACATCTTTCGCCCGTTGTTACAGTGCAACGTACGATTGAGGTCGTTTACATCAGCCGATGCCACCCCGCAGGCCATCTTCAAAGCTTCCCTACGTCAGCTGCAGCGACTGATTGTGGAATACGTATCGCGCGAGCGTCCAGAGCTGTACAGCCCGCTTTTCAACACTGCCGTACTGCACGTAAGCAATGTGGTCCTGCGAAACACGGAAGATCCTAGCTGGCGATTTTACTATCTCCTATGCATGGCATACTGGAAAGAAGTGTATGCCCGGCATCCGGTTATGGGTAAGATTGTGCAGGCCAGTCTGAGTGTGGCAATGAGCAGAGGCAGCCTTACCAGTACTGAAGCGCAGTCATTGATGGTTGAATTGCAACAGCGAGCACGACACCAAGAGTTGGGCAAGCTTGCTCTAACTTGCATTATTGACTATGATCGGGCTATTTCTGGGCAGAGCGGCTCCCGAGCGCATGAACTAGCTCAAAAGTTCACTGAACTCACTATGTTCGAAGATTTGACCACAGGTGAGTTCACGGAGGAGCAGGACAGAGGGAAGGACAGAGGCCAAGATGTGGAGCAGGATGGAGAGTTGACCGAAGAGGATGATGCTTCTGAGCAGTGATGTTATACGGTTTTGACCTAAGCCCAAGCCTTGGTCAGAATTGACTCGTCCTTTACGTGAGCGATAACACGTTTTGCGATTGCTTGGTGTGGTAAAGTAGCGAAGGAATGGCAACGAGCTTTGGACTTGGCATATCTAGCGTGCAAGGATTGACTCTTTGCTTACACGAAGCGCAATACTCAAAACTTTTACGAGAATGCATTGCTCCATCTCGTTGATAGCATGTTTCCAGTTTGAATTATTGCTTGAACAGAACCATTTGAAGGAAATAGATTGTGCAAACCATATGCGTTTTCAAGACGCAGGGCATGAACCGAAAACAGAAGCAAGTTCCTGACCTCTTCTAACCGCGAGAAATCTTGGCCTGATAGGAACAAATTACTCTCGCCATCTCAAGAGACTAATGTCTGTCTTGGCCGGCTTCTCCAGAGCCCTGATCTTCCGAGCCTTCTTCCGACTCTTCATCCGAGTACTCGTCCCACTCCTCGTCCCAGGACCGTTCCCTATCTTCCTCAGCCGATTCCCACCCAGCGTTTGGAAAGAGCAAGGCGCTCCATTCGCGGCGATGGAGTCGCAGGCTAGACTCCGAGACATTTGTGCTTTCGGAGAGCGCTCTGGCAAAGGGGCTGATTGCAGCCCCCTTCCTGGTGATGACATGCTCTGGGCGGAATGTTACCCTCGTGATGTGATAGTTGATTACGCCAGGAGAAACCTCATCTCGAACCCACGTTGGCCGTGCCACGTGCTTGTTCCGTTCCAATTGCTTTCCTCCTTGGCGTCCGCGTACAAGATGACGCCGTCGGGCCGCCTGAAGAACCATTTCTCCATCATTTGCTTTGCAATCTCCTGGACTTGGTATTTCTTACGGTCGACGGACTCCAGCTCAATATGAAACTTAGTGACAGTACTCGGGAATGCATCATTCAGTTCGGGAATCCACTTGCCATTAAAGCTTAGTGGATTATCGCTTTCCCAATACCACCAGTCCGCGTGACGAATGGTGAGGGTCAGTTCGCGCGGGAGTAGGCGCTTCTCTCTGAGCAGCTGTGCGAAACTGCCATCCTCAATTTTGTACATTTGCGCAAAGACGCGCATCCTCTCGACCTCTAACCTTGCCTCGGGCGTGGTCTCAGGAGAGGCAGGGTTTAGTAGCGCCTGATGCCGGGCGATGGCGGAGACGACTTGAGGGTCGAGACGGTTGGCCCACGCCTGGTAATCTGGAGGCGCCCGATCCGAATGCGTGGCCCAATGCATGTGCTCGCGCAGTACTAGTGGCATGAACCAGCACTCGTTATACACGGCGCGACAGGTACGGAGCAATTGGGTGTCGGTCTTGGATGGGGCAAAGTAAGCGGGCCGCGTGTAGCAGGTCATTGCATTGTACCGCTTGTCCGGGGACGGATCAGGATAGTCAGTCAAAGCATATTTGAAGATGTAAGAGCGGATTTCAGCCGGGAGCATGCCGAACAAGGGCGAGTCATGCTGGGCTTGAGGAGGGATAGCCAATATCCTCTCGTAGAGGTCAGCGGACTGTGGCTCTGCCTGCGTGGACATGGTGATGGAGCGGCGCCGCGTGTCAGCAGCCGAAATGCAATGAATGATGGAATCAGGTCATGGCAGAACAGATGGGAATCAATCGATGGATGAGGCGAGGCCGGGTGATTTGTATCTGCTCGTTCTGCCCCTGTAGGTGTCGGTGTCTGTAGCTATAGCTGTTTGGATGAGTGATGCAGGCAGGCAGCAGCGGGGATGTCCACGTTGGTCTGGTCTAACTACATTGGCGGCTTGTGCTTGTGCTCGTACGACTTCACGCCAAGTCAAGCGCACGCGGAAGCCGACCGTGAACGTGCATTTGTGCTGATGCTCTCGTGTGTGTATAAGCTAAGCTTGTGCAGATTGAAAGGTGTTTGGTGCGGCGCAAGTTTGCGGGATGATGGCCGCGCCAGCGATAAAGCTATGCTCAATAACTTGCTTGCATCGCACCCGTTATTTGTTGGCACAGTATAAATCACACCTACGTCAAGAATCTGCAGGTTGCATTGTTTTCGCCTCCTCAGACCTGGCAACTCACGGGACAAGTCAGTTAGACTAGGTTTTTCAAGCTGGAGGCGCACAAAAGTTACGACAATCAGCGGGCAATTTGCGGGCTCTTCCGCCTGTAAATCATTTCCTTAGCAGGCCCCCCCCCCCCCCCCCCCCCAATCATGTTTCATCCGCCCTGTGACGTATTTAGCGGTGGCTGCTGCATTCCACCACCATGAGCCCATAACCTCCGCTCCTCATGTCCAGCGACCCTCACGCTCAACAACATCTCTCTTACGGTCCCAAAAGTCTACCATAGACTTTGTCAACATCCAGAAAGGCAACTGCGGTGTTGCGGAGTCTCTACTAGCGATCCGCGGCAACCAAGGATCCACCCGTTAAGCTGATCTGGGGGATGGACCCATCACCAGATGACAGCGCTTTGTTCACGATCCACACAAAACATAGCGCCTGATTTCCACTTATTTTTCTCTCTTTTCTTCGTGCTTGCCATTGAAGAGCCTCCTGGTTGTCTTTTTGGTCCACCCTTGAATGGGAGGGCGACCTACACTTATCAAAAACTTGGCAAACGGGTGGACGCCATGCTTTAATGAAGATGCTGGAGAAGGTCCGCCAATATTTCCACGTGGAATATGCCCCGGGCGAGCGTCGCCTCGTTCGGAAGATTGACTTCTTTATTCTAACGTTTTGCTGTCTGAGCTATCTCGTTAATTATGTACGTTGACTGACTCTCGACCAAGTCCCCAGCGGCTAACTGCATAAGCTTGACCGCAACAACATCAATAATGCCTACGTCTCCGGCATGAGGGAAGAGCTGGGATTTAAGGGTGACCAGTTGAACCAAATACAGACCTGCTTTACTGTTGGGTAGGTTGCAGTCACCGAACACTGGGTGGCTCGCCGAATTGTGCTGACCGTTGCAGTTATGTTCTGGGCCAGATTCCTTCCAATGTGTCAATTCAGTACATCAAACCTCGAATATGGTTCCCCCTGATGATGGTCCTCTGGGGCGGGCTCACAATGGTGACGGCATCCGCTCGCAACCCTCAGTCAATCATGGCAATTCGCTTCTTCCAAGGCATATGTGAAGCCTCTACTTTTGTTGGAACACATTATATCCTGGGCTCCTGGTACACGGAACGGGAGCTCGGCAAACGAAGTGGCATCTTCACAGCGTCTGGGCTGGCAGGAACCATGATCGGCGGGTTCATCCAGACTGGAATTCATTCCAGCATGGATAATCTCCATGGGCTCAGTGGATGGCGCTGGCTGTTCGTCATCGATGGCATCATCACGCTCCCCGTGGCCATCTATGGCTTCTTGCTGTTTCCAGACACGCCGTACACCACGACCGCCCGTTATCTATCCGAAGAGGAACGAATGCTGGCCAGGTCGCGGGTCCCGAAGCCCAAGGAACAGCATCCATTCCGACTCGCCTTCTTGCGAAAGGTACTGACGTCGTGGCAATGGTGGGGGTTCGTCGTGCTCTGGATACTTGCAGGCTCAACCGAGTCGTTCAGCTCCAATGCACTGCTCAATCTCTACATGAAAGATCACCCCACCAATAAATACTCCGTTTCGCAGCTGAATAATTACCCAACGGGGGTCGCCGCCGTTGGCATCGTCTCGACTCTCTTCTGGGCGTCGCTTACAGATTTCCTGGGTGGGAAGCGCTGGCTCGTCAGTTACTTTATCGGAGTAGTTGGCATCGCATCCTCCATTATGATCCTGGTTGCCTCGCGGAACCCGACCTCGTCTGCTTCCACGAGGGTCACATTTGGTGCCTATTACTGGGCCGGAGCCGTGTACGCATGCCAGGCCACCTTTTTCGCCTGGTGCAACGATGCCATGCGATTCGACGAGCCCGTTTTTCGCGCCGTTGTCCTCGCCGGCATGAACCTGGGCAGTAATGCTGTTAATGCCTGGTGGAGCATTATATTTTACGGCGCGTCCATGGCGCCCTGGTTCACAGTAAGTCACAGGAGCTTCCTGAGTTGCGATGGCTGAATCTGTGTCGCTGACAATTGTCTAGCGAGGCATGTGGGCGATGATTGGTAGCTGTATTGGCCTAGTCGTATGGACGGCTTGGCTCACCTACCATACCCGGCGATGCAGCGTGGGAAAGGACAAAGCAAAGGCTCAAGACCTGTCCGGCGAAGCTGGCAATGACAGAGAACCAAGCTGTGAAGACAAAAGAGAGTGAGATGCGAAAACATCTGACACAGTATGCTGATGGTTCAATAAGCGAACTTTGGTTGTAGAACACAAACGCAACCGATAACATGGATAGGGTGGCATCATTTACAGTCGGATATGGCATGCTTGGACAGGTGAGAAACGGCATCATATTGCAAGGAGCTACACCCTCCAACACTGAAGAAGGAAGCTAGAAACATTGCCCGGAGCTGAGTTGAGCAGTGTGCCTGGCCTAGACCATTTGCGAGCAATTGCTTCTGGTGACTATCCCCAGCAAGCCGCCTTGGCCGCATGGTGTGGCGCGCGCTGTACCGGGTCCCTTTGTTTCCCCTCACATGCAAGCCAATTAAGTAGCTCAAAGATATGTAGCTGGCGGGAGGCGGCTTATGTGCACGAGGCAAACAATTCCGACACCCGCCGTTAGTGGGACAGTCCCGCATACGATAATCCACAATACACGAAGACCGTGGCGCACACGTGAAGATTCATCGGGCGTCATGAACGCCAACCGAGTTCTAGATCATTGGTAGTGCTTGAACGAATCCCTTCAGACGCTGGAATCCCTCGAAGCCAAGAGCTGCCTTGCTGTGGTGAATCTCTAATACAACGCAAGTTCACGAGAGCTCAATTCATCCAAGGGCTCGCTACACAGCATTGACCGCCGTCTAGATAAGATCGTGCATTAGTCTGCCCGTGGCGTACCATATTGGGACAACACCTTTGCCTAGCGAACCACTCATAATAGTCAATCTCGGCATGGCCGGGGTCCAAATCCCCATCTCTATCAATGGCCCCAGTCTAGGTGTGGCTGGTTCATCACGAAATCAGCCCTTCTTGTGCGAGATTTGGTTGCTGCGGTGTTGCCGTTCCGTCGAGATAGCGAGTGTCACGTCCATTTCCTGCCTACAAACAACCCAGCACGTTCGGGAAGAAAAATTGGACACAGCGCATGAGCCGGGATCCAATGAGGCCCTCGTGATGGTGCCATTCTTCCCCGCAAGCATGCAGGCCCCGGCCTGGCGGGCGTCGCCGTGCCTTAAGGACCTGCCGTTTCGGCTCGACGACCGATAAATTCGCAATCTAGAGCTGGTCCAAGAACATGCTCAAGTATCTAGCCCAGCTCGTTCACCATTGCCAGGATGCCATTGCGTTTGCCAATATCGACTGGCTGGGGCTTGGTTCCCGTCCCGGTGGCGGTCGGGCGCGTCGTATAAGTAAGGGACTACTTGCTCGGCAAGGTGGTGCAAGAAACTGGTTTGAGTGCTCATCATCCTCTCGTTGCTCTCATTCAATCTGTACCAGTGCAATTGAATCGTGATGAAGCTCAACAGCTTGCTCTACTCCAGCCTTCTGGCATCTGGTGTTGTTGCTGAGTCGTTGACGGCCGACAAGATTGAGGCAGACATTCGCACCGACAAGTACGTTGAAGAAACCAAGCTCGAATGTTGCTCGTGGTCGCTAACAAACTCCTAGGCTTCAGAATGTCCTCTGGAACCTGAACAAGATCGGCCGCGACAATGGCAACCGTGCCTTCGGCTTCCCCGGCTACAACGCGTCCCTCGACTTCATCCTCGAGCGCGTGCAGACCCGGTTCGCCAAGCACTTTGACACCAAGGTCCAGTCCTTCGTCACTCTGTTCGCCACGACCAACTCCATCTCCCTGACCGGACCTGATGGAGCGTCTGTGAGGGTGGACAGCCTCCAGTACAACAACCCTACGCCACTCCCCGGTGGTGTCTCGGGTACGCTCGTCGCTCTGCCCATCGACGATGTGCGCGGCTCTGCCTGCTTTGAGGACCAGTGGGCGGGCGTTGACGTAACCGGCAAGATTGCCCTCATTAAGCGCGGTATCTGCCCGATTGCCGACAAGCTTCGCTTCGCGAAGAACAAGGGCGCAGTTGGTGCAGTGCTGATCAACAACGTCCCTGGTAACTCCATCACCCAGGCCACTCTCAGCTCTGCCAACTATGGCTTCATTGCCCCTGTTGGCGTCGTCACCTTCGAGCAGGGCATTGCCTGGAGGGATCGTGTTCTTGCCGGCGAATCACTCCAGGTCACCCTGGTCGTGGATGCCATTGCTGAGGAGCGTGAGAGTTGGAACATCATCTCCGAGACCAAGGAAGGCGACCCCAACAGCGTCATCTTCCTGGGTGCCCACCTTGACTCCGTCCAGGCTGGCCCCGGTGTCAACGATGATGGTAGCGGCTCTGCTGCCCTTCTCGAGATCGCTGGCGCCATTAAGAAGTACAAGGGATTCAAGAACAAGGTCCGCTTTGGTTGGTGGGGTGCTGAGGAAAGCGGCCTCATCGGCTCTCTCTACTACACTAGCCAGCTCTCCGAGGAAGAGGCCGATAAGATCAAGTTCTACTTCAACTACGATATGATCGGCTCCATCGCTCCCTACTACGGAATCTACCGCGACACCGATGCCCACCAGGTTGGTGGTCAGATTCTCGTAGACTACATCAGCGAGAAGGGATTCCCCGCAGAGTACATGTAAGCAAGCTCCTCAACATTGTGCTTTCATTTTCTATATCTAGTTCCTAACTCATATGACACAGTCCTTTTGGAACTTCGTCTGACTACGTTGGCTTCCTCAACCGTGGCATTCCCTCTTCTGGCATCTTCACCGGCGCCGGTGCGCCCGAGGACCCTTGCTACCACCTTCTCTGCGACAACCTCGACAACATTAACTGGGACGCCATCACCGTCAACACCAAGGCCGCGGCTCGCGCCCTGGCTGAGTTCGCCCTTGACGCCAGCAGCATTCCCCCTCGCGAGAGGGCCAACCTGAACCCCAAGAGCAAGCGTGGTGCCGCTCGCGACTTGACCCGACTGGCCGCCCTGAAGGCCGGTTTCGAGAAGACTCACTCCTGCAGCGGCGATGCTAAGAACACCGTTTGAGCGGATGAGATGTGCTACTAGATTGATGAGAGTGATGAAGCGATGATATTATTGAGACATTATATAACTAGTGTAGAATGAATGTAATTGTCTAATGGTGTACAATGGAAGTGTTCATACTCATGCCGGCTTGTGATATGAGAGAAGTGGAAGAGCAGCTTCCTACCTTTCTTGATTGAGGATGAATCCATGAATTTGTTTTTATGCATTGGTCTGGATCAAACGGATACGGGTCAATTGCCATCACACAATGCATACGACATGGCCAAGGACATGGTCTACGGCTCTTTGGCCAATGTTCACAGTTAATTCCTGCTCGCAAAGCAACCGGCTATACAGACACCGGGCTCGTTTTAGCCACTTCACTAAAGTCCACCATTGTGTACATTTCCTCGAGCACGACCAGTTTCTCCCTCAGGTAGTCCCTCTGTTCTTTCGGGATCCTCTCAAAGCTGAACAGGAACTTGACAAGAAAAACAAAGTCTTCCATGCGGGCGCGGACGTCCTGCTGCGTCCACGTCGGCAGGCCAAGCATGGGCAGCGCCATGACGTCCGCCACCGTGTTTGTTATCTCAAACAACTTCTGCAGGATCCCGCTCCCGTGGGTGGCCACGCTCGTGACGCTGGCCAGGCGGCTGACCAGCCCGCGCAGCTCACTGGACAGCCGTTGGACGGGAAAGTGCAGCGACAAGCCCTCGTGCGAGTCTTGCGGCGGTGCGGAGCTCAGAAGGCGGTTGGACAGGGCGAGCTGCCACACCAGTGTCCGCATCCACACCCTCGTGATAAAAACATCCGCGAGCTGGAGTTCCGTCAAGACGCCACGCCCAGTCGCCCCCGCAGCCTTGTCGTCCTCGGCGGCTCTGAGCTCATCCCTGTCGAGCTGAGCGAGCTTGCTTTGCACCCAATGAGCTGTCGTCGGCGCCGCTTCCGACTGTTGGTCATGTTGCGATGTCCAGTGGGAGAGGAAGGGCTGATCCATGATCTGAAACAGGTGGATTAAGCGGTTGAACCCGGCTTCAATCGTCGAAGGAATGCTGTCGTCGGCAAAGGGCAGCCCCGTCCGTAGGGGCGGTAAGATGCTTGGGAATCCAGCAATTATCGTCATGAACCGTTCATGGATGAACGCCTCCCAGTATAAACGCTGCCTCCTCGACACTTCATGAGCTTCCATATTTTGCGTTCCACTGTACTCGTGGACCTTGAGCGTATGGATCATGGAGATCGCTTCTCGCAGGATGGCAAAGCTGCGGTCCAAACGTTTGAACGCCATGAAGGTGATTTCCAAGAATATGCAAGTCGTGATTCGTTTGACAGATACGGGAAGCTCTCCGAGGGCACCAGACAAATCACAGACCCCCAGCTCCGCACGACGGTGCGCCCTCAGACTACGTTGCACCAGGTCCGTGATCTGCAGCACCAAGTTTCCTTCCATAGTCCAGGATGTCTTGGTCAGGTTGGTGGTCACCGCAGCAAAGGCGTATGCCAGTGCGGCATCTTCGTCGCTGCCATGGAGGTTTCGGAACGAGGCACGTATCTCCTCGGAGGTGACGAGTGGGTTGACCGGGTACACATGAGCCTCGTAATCGGGTATGAGACTTTCAAAGTACGTGAGATCGTACTTGTCCTCGGGTCCGTCGTCATTCCCAGCCTCCAACGTCGGGTAGCTGGGGGTGCTTCCAACGACGGACGCTGGGACACTTGCTACCCCCACCAGTGGCTTCGCCGCAACCGGCGACTCAGGCGATGTCGAACCATGGTTTACTGGGCCGTTGATCTCGCGAAGCTTCGCAACGAGACGCCCGCGGATGGGGGGCTTCCGCTTACCCGGGCGTGGCGCGACATGGCAGGTGAGGTCCAGGTGGGTGCATTGCGAGCAAGGCTGGCCGCCGCTGCACTTCACTTTCCGTACGCGACAGGCATCGCAAGCTCTGCTGTTTCTGCCGTTCATGTGTGTGATGTTAGAATGGCTGCGTCGCCTCGCTGGCGGGCGTCGGGCAGCCGCACGGCATGAGAAGTCGGGCTGTTCAATCAGTCATTCCAGACACGAGGAGGTTGATAATGGAGCCTCTTCGCATGATCTGCACGAGGGATCAATCAACCGGAGACAAGGCTTCACGAGAGCAAGGCGCAAAAAAGCAAAGCATAGAAGCTAAAGCCAGCCACATGAAAGCGGAGTAAAGACAGTGAGTTGGTTGTGGGGACAGAGGACTCGCACCCTGCTCTCACCGGTCGAATAAGGGTCTTGCAGGCCACACCAATCTGGGCATCTCTAAGCTAAGACTGGGGGATCGCTTAGGTAGGCTTGGTGGCTCCCCGGCATTTGCTTGCACCGCGTCACGAGTTTCCATTACTGTAGCTAGTTTGTTCCCGTGCTAGTGGCTGCAGCCATGGAACAATCTAGATCGGCGATCCCGGTGCAGGTCACCCCAGGCACTGTCTGCCGTAGAAGCAACTGGAGAACAAGGGTGCAGACAAGAGATTGCTTCCACGAAATGGTGTGCATTCCTTCACTGCATGGAGCAGGCATCGCTCCGCATGCGCCATGTCTCGGAGCCATATCGAGTGACGAATGACGATTCAAGATCTTGGTCCGAGGCCTCGAAGAAGCAAGCAGGAGGATTTTGCATATTCAATGCTTTATTGCGACAGGAAGAAACTATCAAGACTATCTACGTGGTCTTTGGCCAAACTGTCAAAAAGAAAAGAAAAGAAAAGAAAAGCACAGCTCTGCTTTTCAACACGGCAACCGGCATGATCCGTCTGCCGTAGTCTCCTGCAACAAAAGGACCTTCAAGTTTCAATTCAGAACGCTCACTGGCTGGCCACACGCTCGACTGTAACTGCACCCCCGAGTGCCTTTTCCTTTTCCGTGGCAGTAGACTCGGTGTCTGCGTCGAGCCTCTCCACAATGGTATCCTTGAACTTCCTTGCGCTGACACCCTGCTCGAAGAGGATGTCGATCTCGCCGTAGGTGCGGCCCTTGGGCTCTGGCAGGCGGAAATAAGTCCAGACAGCACAGAGCAGGCATGTTCCCGCCCAGAAGAATCCTGACTTTGCCCCCCAGTTCCAGGCCGATGGGTTGAGCATGCGAGGCGTCGTGATATTGGTAATAATTCCAGTAATGTTGTACATGTTGCGGGCCAGGACAACAGACTTGGTTCGAAGACGTGTTGTTGTCAGCTCCGACACAAGCGAGTAGCAGACAGGTCCAACGGTGGAGTCGTAGGCAAAGGTGTACATCAGCAGCATCGAGCCGATAGCCCACTGCGCGGCGACATTGTCGCGGCCGGCAAACGAAGTGCAGCCGATGGTGAGAAGCAGGACGCACATGCAGATCTGGCCAGACAAGTAAAGGGTACGGCGGCCAGCCCAGCCCATCAGGAACCAAGAAAAGATTGTACCAATGGCACCCAGGGCGTATTGGGCCAGGGACATGTTGAAAGAATTCTCGACAGCCATGCCGGCCTGCTGGTAGAAGTAGGTTGAGTAGCCCATGAAGGTAGAGCCGCAAAGAGTTTGAATCATCCAGGTTGCGCAGACAATCTCCGTGCGGCGCAAATTGGTGCCCTTGAAGAGATCCGCGTAGCTTGTTCCTTCGAGCTGCTCTTTCTCCATGGCGTTGGTGTGGATCATCATAGACACTGTCTCGTCTGGCTTGAATGCATCGTCACTGTTTCGAGTGGTAAGGCGCAAGACGGAGCGCTTGGCGTCCTCGATCCTGCCAGCACGTACCAACCACCAGGGAGACTCGGGGGCGAGCCAGATGCCCACCATGAGCGGGACGGGCCACAGCCACTGAAGGGCAAAGGGGATCTTGTAACCCCATTTGTCATCGCGATCAACCATAGCGCGCATGACACCAGAAGCAATAAATTGGCCAATAACCCAGCAGAGGTTGACGTAGGTGGTGAGGTAGGCTCGCAAATGGGTAGGGCAGACCTCGGCGGCATAAGTGGTGGTGAGGGTCTGGAACACGCCCCATGGGATACCGATGAGGATCTCTCCAATCAGGAGCTGGACAAGCGTCTCGGAGAAGAAGATGACGAAGACGAAGGCGGCGCAGAGGCCGAGGGCGCCAATGAGAGTCTTGCGGTAACCGATGCGGTCGGCGATGATACCGTTGACGAAGAGACCAAGAATCTGTCCGCAGAGTGCGCCGTTGGAGAGTCCAGACTGCCATGCGGCAGTGAGTTGATACGTTCCGTCCGGCTGCTGCTGGCCAAACTTGCGCTGGAAGGGCGGGTAGGCGTAAAGGTTGTTGATGAGGACCATGTCGAAGCCCTCCATGATGATGCAAGTGGACAGGAAGATGGACCACAGGCAAGCCTTGCGGTACAGCTTCAGGGACTTGAAGAGTCCCATGTTGTGCTCCTTCTGTGTGGCCTTGGCGGCCTCGTGGATGAGAGCAGGATCCATATCCGGGTTGGATACGGACACACGGCGGGCCGTGTCGGCTCCATTGTCCTTTGCGTGAGAATGCATCATTTACCAGTTTCGAGGGTCGTGATATAGAGCAATGCAGAAAGGTATGAAGAGAGGTATAATGGGTGGCAAGGGACGGATATCAAGGCAATTGCAACCTTGAGTTGATTGAGATTGGAAAACGAAATGGAAGGAGAATTGTTCACAAGCTGAGCATTGTGCTGCGAATGCCTGTCAGGCTGCTTGATGCATTCTTCTCTCCGTGTCCAACCTGGAGAGACGAATCCGTTCTTATAGTCGTTTCACTTTGGTGATGCTGTTGAGAGCATGTTCTTGTCGCTCCGAGGGAGGTTGATGGAGGGCGTCATGGCGATCAGATGTCGGGCCAGCCCTGCTCGCTACTCGACAGTACACTCTGGGGATTGCGTATAGAGTTCTGGGTTAGGCCGACGACGGCTCCAAACGCCTCCTTCATTTGGCGACTAGCGGCATCCCCGTGGGGGAGGGCCAATTCTTTCGATCCTCTAGCAAGCATGATGGATGGGTGCTTTAGCCCAATGAAGTTGGAGGATGGCCACGACTGAAGCAGATTGATTGGAGGGTCGGGCTCTACGTTTGAGTGGCTGCAGCAATAGCGACACCCAAATATGTTATTCCTCGGTCCGGTCGACTCGAGGGCCAGCGACTAGATCATTGTAGGACCATACTTCTTGGGATTATTTGGCCGACAAGACGATTTCGCCGACATGACAATGCAAGTGAACTCCAGGAATTGGACTCGGGTAGCGCGACCTGGGGACGAGGTTGCATCGTGTTTCTGCAACACTTGCGTCCAGTAGATGAGTCGAGCGGTGCTCATGTTATAATGCACTGTGTCCGTCACTGTGAGGGCAAGTTCGGTATGCTACCAAGCAGATCCCAGCCTTTGCGGTGGCCAGTGCATTATTTGACAACAAGCAGAGTCTATGGTACGGAGGTTGGTAGGATTGTATGGTTGTCTGTTTGCCTCCCTGTATGCTTGCTTTTTGCTTCAATGCAAGCGGACGTCAGCGTGACAACACCGATAAGTGCGGTGCAGAAGGGAGAACAGAGCGAGTCTTGAATTGATCGTGCAAGTAATGGGAGAGCAGTTTGAGGCTGGTTGGTCTCGTTCTAGATTGGACAACTAACAAGGATATCTGGATAGCTTCACATTTGGGTTGAGTATTGACCGAGCAGAGTTATGCGGAGCCGATACAAAAAGCGTCGGTCCGACTTAGCTCACCCAGGCTCCTTGAATGGGCCCAAAACCCCTGTACGGATTTCCCAGACGCTGGCTAAGCAGAGAACCGCCAGCGTTAGCCCCCCCCCCCAAACACCATGCCTTTGTCGGTGAGAGCGGGGGGAGCTAGAGATTAGGTTGAAGATGAAAGATCTGGAGTTCTCCAAAACCCGGTTTTCCTCGTCTCCTTCTCCAGCTTCCCCCGCAGGGAGTCTGTGGGTGGGAGGGATATGGTAGAAGCGTGGGGTGGATGGCTCGTCATTCCGCAGCCCTACCTGCAGTCGAATCGCTAGTCCGTCTTGGAAGTTTCCCAATGCCTTTGCTGAGCTCACTCGGTCCGAGTTCAGGTCTAACACGAAGTGCTACTAACAATTCAAATCCAGCCCAAAGCTCCTCCTCCTCCCTTCCCCTTTTGTCCATGGCGGACTCGCGAGCCATGATCAGGATCGAGGTCGGAGATTGGCCCGGTCCTTGTCAACTTCTCTCTTTCCGCGGCGATAATGACAGTCTCAAGTGCCCGCAACGGCTGCAGAAAGCCACGGTCGACATGGTTGGCTTGTGCTACCGCACCCATCCGTGCGCGGGAGGGCAACGCAGCCGGCAGGACGAGGTTGTGGTTTATCTGAGACCTTGTCTGCAGTCGTAGACCATACATATTGCCCGGCGCCGGCTACCCGGAAAGGATGATTGAACAATGTTGGCGCTGGGCGGGAGGCTTGCTGGCGAAGCGCGAGCCTGATCACACCCACTCGCCGCCGATCTCGTCACAAATCCGATGCCTCACTTTTTTTTTTTCTTTTCTTTTTTTTTTTTCTTTGGCTCTTCGGGAGGCTAACGGAATTGCTCGAGCCCGCAGCAAAGGGCATTGCTTTTTGCGGCTACGTTGCAGAAGAATGAGTGGATAGCCGACTCGGAAGGCGGGTGATGAGGATAGTCTCGAACATTTGCCGTGCATGATGCGAAAACCACCATCCATGTCTGCGTGAGGCCAAGCAAGCAGCCAAACACAGCATGTGAAGGGGTAACCGCACGAACAGAAAGGCGTCCCAACCCCCCTACACCACATCGATCTCTCGAGTTTCCTCTTTGCTCCTTCGCCCATGTCCGCTTACCTGGGTTTACTCAACTTGTTTCTGCTTTCACAAGCTCGGCGGCCTATTAGTTTGCAATCCTGCAACTTTGCTTTGTCGGTCCGGGATAGGCCCAACTAACAGAGAAGGTTATCCATGTCCTGTCCACGTCTCTTCGCCAAATGCAGATCGCTAACGAGGCCCACTTACGCCCATATCCATTCGGCAAGCCCGCCGATTTCCCCTCCCCCTCCAACTCGACACCCATCTCCACATCCTCTGCCGACACCACCACTCCACTCCACCTAGTTCTTTCTCTTCCCAAACCTTCCTGCAGCTCTTCGACAGACCCTCCCGCGCCTTTGGGGGACCCTGAACGCGGACCGAGGAACTGGGCTGAGACAGGCCTGCAGATATGATATGATCCTAACATAATCTTCTGAAACCCACCGGCTTGACTGGACGGTGTGGCGCCCTGGCGGCACGCCATTTCCGATGGACTTGAGCTTTAGTAGACCGGTGGAAACGCCCTTGCACATGAGCAAGACTTGTAAGTGACCAACATGACATGGCCGACATGGATGAGCATTCTGGGAACATCAGCTTGCCCCCCACTGGTCCAGCTGGGGGACCATACGAGGCTGTCGTCCGCATGGTACGAGGGGTAATGGTCGGTCAAAGAGGTGACTGATACTCGATCATGGCTCGGAAGCCGGTCCGAGCCTTGTGGTTGATCAGTTATGCGTCCCATCGACGTACGTTGTTGTCCCCATATTTACACAAACAGCTATATTAGACGGTCGCCCCTCACCCTGTCCAAGATCTCTCCAGTCTATATCAAGGCCAAGTTTGCCAGACAAGTCCTCCAATCTCTTTTTCTTCCTACATCTGCACTACCTCATTCTTCTCTTCTCCTCGGCCCCAACTAGTACTTCTGTGCTCCGTTGTGTTCTTGCACAAACCTTCCCTTGTCCCTCCTTTGTTCTACACATCCCACTCTCTTCCCATCTTTCACCATGACCATCAACCGTCGCGTCCAGAAGTGGTGGAAGCAGGGCACCGTCTACCAGATCTACCCTGCCTCCTTCTGCGACTCCAACGGCGATGGTGTTGGTGATTTGGGGGGCGTCAAGGCCCGCCTCGAGTACCTCCACAGCCTTGGTGTTCGCATCATCTGGATCTGCCCCATGTATGACAGCCCTCAGGTTGACATGGGCTATGACATCTCCGACTACGAGAAGGTCTACGCCCCGTACGGCACGCTCGAGCAGATGGAGAAGCTCATCGAAGCTACCCATGGGCTCGGCATGCGCATCATGCTGGACCTCGTCATCAACCACACCTCTGACAAGCACGCCTGGTTCCAGGAGTCCCGCTCCAGCAAGGACAACCCCAAGCGTGACTGGTACATCTGGCGCCCAGCCAAGTACAGCGAGGACGGCACTCGCCTTCCCCCCAACAACTGGCGTAGCAATTTTGGCGGCGGCAGCGCCTGGGAGTGGGACGAAGCCACTGGCGAGTACTACCTCCATCTCTTCGCCAAGGAACAGCCAGACTTGAACTGGGAGAAATACGAAACCCGCAAGGCCATCTACGATACTTCCATGCACTTTTGGCTCGAGCGCGGCGTTGACGGCTTCCGTGTCGACACGGTCAACATGTACAGCAAGCCTCCAGGCCTGCCTGACGCCCCCATTACGGATCCCGAGTCTCTCTACCAGCCGGCCGGCCTGCTTTACTGCAACGGGCCCCGGATGCATGAGTTCCTGAGCGAGATGAACGAGATCCTCCACCAGTACGACGCCGTCACGGTGGGCGAGCTGCCTCACACACCCGACATGTCCCAAGTGCTCCGCTACGTCAGCGCCGAGGCTCGACAGCTCGACATGGTCTTCCAGTTTGACGTCGTCGACATTGGCATGGGCACGACTCACAAGTACGAGACAACGCCCAAGAATTTCACCCTGCCCCAGCTCAAAGCCGCTGTCGGCCGCACCCAGGATCTCATCTACGGCACTGACGCCTGGACCACCGTCTTCCTGGAGAACCACGACCAAGCACGTAGCGTCTCGCGATTCGCCGACGACAGCCCCGAGTATCGCGAGGACAGCGCCAAGATGCTTGCGCTGTTCCAGTGTTGCTTGAGCGGCACCCTGTTCATCTACCAGGGCCAGGAGCTCGGCTGCGTCAACGCGCCGCTGGACACGTACCCCATCGAGCAGTACGCCGACCTCGACAGCCACCTTTTCTTGGACAAGGTCCGCGCCGAGAAGGGTGACCTCGACAAGGCCAAGGCCGCCTTGCAGTACCTGGCCCGGGACCACGCCCGCATCCCCATGGCGTGGGACGGCGCTTGCAGGTACGGAGGCTTCTCCGCTCCAGCTGAGCTGGCTGGCAAGCCAGTCCAGGAGCCGTGGATGCCGCCTCATCCCCTAGCCCAAGAGATCAACATGCGTGCGCAGCTCCACAGCTCGCAGAGCGTGTACAACTTCTGGCGCCAAATGCTCCGCTTCCGCCAGGACCATTCGGAGGCCCTCATCTACGGGAACTACCGCGTGGTGCGGCCCGAGGACCCCAACGTATTCATGTTCACCAAGGAGTCGCAAAGGAGCAACGAGAAGGTGCTCGTGATGCTGAACTTCACCAGGAACGAGATGAAGTGGTCCGAGATCCAGCCCGAGGAAGTTGGCCTCCGCGCAGGCGAGGCGGTCCACCTCCAGCCGATCAAGTCGACTGTTATGAAGCCCAAAGATATCGGCCTGCGGGGGCCCAACGTGCCGCTCACACCTTTTGAGGGCCGCATTTTCGTGATCAATCCTACTTCTGAGTGTTGAACTAGCGGGAGTTGCGTCCCTCTTTGATGAATTTTTTTTCTTCCCCTTTATTGGGCTGGAGATGATGGGTAAACAAGGTTGACCAGTCTATTAGCGGGATTGGCGTATTGATTTTGATTTCAACAGGGGCCAAAAAGAATAAGGAGAGAATAAAGGCCCTAGACCTCGGGTCGTGGATCAGGGGGTCTGGCAGATGATTGATGGCTGGGCCTGGTTTTGTCTGTTAGGGCCACCAGACCATATAAACGAGTGTGTAACTTAGTGCTTTTTTCACAGGCCATCAATAGAATGGCAGCAGACACTGATATGTGACTATATGGCGAAAGAAAGGTCATATAGTTGAGCAAGACAAAGCATGTTTATAATTTATACTCGGCGAGCAGAAACTGTGTTGAAATCCTCTTCTGAAGGTAATTTCTGAATGCTATCTCTCTACAATGCTCGTGTATCTGTATTACCTAAAGATGTTGTCTAAAGCCAACATGATACTGCTGTAGTCTTTTCTCGACTGTGTAATAATCTCAGTTTTCTTTGCCCCGGTTCGCCAAAGTCAGTCCAATTGTGTCGTCCAAAAATTCCAGGTGCCAGATGCATTTTATAAGTCATAGGTCGTAGGATGATGTGCGTTACAGGCAAAAAAAGTTATGAGGGTAAAAATTCCTCAAAAAAATTCCTCAAAAAAAAAAAAAAAAAA
>PXOD01000540.1:0-17768 GCA_003012165.1 Paramyrothecium roridum
CGGCGTGTGGGCTGGGCCGTTTTCGCTTCACCCTTAGGTGCGTGCCGCTGGGGAAATCTGAGTAGCGCCCTCGAGGAGCCTCGCCTCGTCCAGTCGGCCTGCGACCGATTCATTAACTCGAGTGACTCCTCGGGAAGTCTTGGATGGAGACAGACCACATCGGCTGGGCCACGCCGATGATCCATCCACTTGCCCATCCCACCCATTCCATAAAAGCGAGGGCCCGCCACCTCCCACCTCTTGTCTCCTTGCTTCCTGCGCTTCTTCCTTCTCTTCCTCTTCGCGCTGTCTCTCTCTATACCGTAGCAAGTCTACCTAGATACCCCTCTCACCCTCACTCGATCAAGGAACAAAAGTCGAAGGTAAGTGACCTCAAGCTCCAGCAAGAGTACTCCCCTCCGTGTCTCCCCTCTCCCGTGCCACCATCCGCTTCACTCTACGCGACCACTACACCCCCGCCCGCCCACCCGCCCGCCTGGCGTCTGCAGGCAGAACTCGAAGTCCATCGTATCTTGGTTGTGCCTCTGCTATCTCCGCCAGTCTGCGAGAATCACTGCAGTCACTGGCCATCCCAAGTCGCTATGCGCGGCACACGAGATCAATGCGATTCAGTTTGGCGAGGATTGGGAGCTGTGATGAAGTCGCTATGCTCGATGGACTTGACCTGCCTGGAAGAGCGAGCCTGGATCTCAACAAACTATGCGCTGCCTTGTTTAGCGCGAGCTACGACACGTTCAATTGCGTCCCGGCAGCTGAAAAGCTTGGAGCAACGGCTCCAGAAGGCCATTTCCTTGGTCTATTCTCCTAGCCTCAGCGTTGCTTTAGACGAACCATTATTGGCTGCACGATCTGCATCCCACGCTGCATGCAGCCACATGGACCTCGTGCGCCATTGCCTGAACCACACAGCTGCGATTGAGCGGCTACCGAAGTTGCAAAATCCGTACCGGGTGCATTATCTCAGAGAGAACCCCCCCACGAATCTCGAAATCCGCTTTCCCAGCGTCAAATGAGCCGGAGCCGGCCGAAGAGCGCTCTCTCGTTCAGCGACATCTGCTGCTACGAATATAACAATGGAGGGGCACGTTAATCGGAATTCTTGCGCTAGGCTTATCTGGGAAATAAAAGCGGATGCCACCTTGAAACAACAGCGCCAAAGGCAGAGAAAAAATCAAAAAAAGAAGACGAACGGGGCCAAAATGAAAAATATGCCCCGCACTCACATGCCTGCACACTGTTGAATCTGCTTCAGCACCACCCCCTGGCCTCATTAGGCTCTGGGAAAGTGGGCTCTACAGGGACCACACCCCCACTGCGCCATCTGTCAAGCAGCTGGCCAGGCCAACGGCAGATGGGTGATAGCAATCAGACCGGAGGAAATCAAGCTCTCGATCAGCAAGCCGCCACCAAAGACTCAATTGTTCTCTTTCCAAATTACTTCGTCCTCCCGCCGGCGGAATCTCCTAAAACTATCCCTCCCCCATCATCCGGATCATTCGGCACTTTTATTTCTCACGCACATTTACTTACATTCTCATTCTCACTTATATCACCATAGGACTGCTTGCTAACAAACTGTCTTTCATTTCTCAGACAGCACTAGAGCAGCGCCGTGCTGCTGCTCTTGTTCGATCTATTCCGACCTCTCTCGTCGCCTACCGATCCGACCAAGTGTCCCACCGCGAATCCCTCGCCTAGCATGGGCCTGCTCGAGGATTTCGACGACCGACAAATTCATATTGAAGCCGAGCAGGAAGAATATCATCCTTATGAATACCAAACCGAGAACAATGGTTCTTGGGCTGGTGCTCTCCCGGTGAAGCAGGGTCTTTACGACCCCTCTCTCGAAAAGGATGCTTGCGGTGTCGGCTTTGCTTGGTGAGTCCCACAGCGACCTCCTGACTCTTCACTTTCAGCCTTCCACTAACATTCGACATAGCCACATCAAGGGCAAGCCCAGCCACAAGATCGTTAGCGATGGTAAGTGCTTCATGGCACCTTTAATCTCCAACACGATGACTCTAACATGACCGCAGCGCGGAACCTTCTGTGCAACATGACCCACCGAGGTGCCGTGGGCTCCGATGCCCGAGACGGCGACGGTGCTGGTGTCATGACTTCGATCCCCCACCGGTTCTTTATCAAGAACTTCGAAAAGGAGGAAGGCATTAAACTGCCCCCACTGGGCCAGTATGCTGTGGGAAATCTCTTTTTCAAGCCTGACGAGGAGACTTTTGCCGAGTCTCAGAGGCAGCTGGAAGACGTTGCCGAGTCGTTGGGCCTGCGAGTCCTAGGATGGCGACGGCCTCCTGTTGACTCGACCCTGCTTGGACCCGCGGCTAAATCTCGCGAGCCAATCATTGCTCAACCCTTCGTCGTACTTGCCTCTGCTTATGGCACCGGCAACGCACCCGAAGTTACCGATCCGGAGAAGTTTGACGAGAGGCTGTTTGAGCGCCAGCTCTACGTCCTGCGCAAGCGTGCCACACATGTCATTGGCCTCCAGAACTGGTTCTACCTCTGCTCACTCTCCAACAAGAACATCGTCTACAAGGGACAGCTCGCTCCCGTGCAGGTCTACTCTTACTATCACGATCTGGTCAATGCCGACTATGAGGCACACTTTGCTCTTGTCCACTCTCGTTTCTCCACAAACACTTTCCCCTCGTGGGATCGTGCCCAGCCTCTGCGATGGGCTGCCCACAACGGTGAGATCAACACGCTTCGAGGAAACAAGAACTGGATGCGAGCCCGTGAGGGTGTGATGCATTCCGACATCTTCAAGGAGGAGCTTGAGTCTATGTATCCTGTTGTCGAGGATGGAGGCTCCGATTCCGCTGCTTTCGATAACGTTCTTGAACTCTTGACCATCAACGGTGTTCTTTCCCTGCCAGAGGCTGTCATGCTGATGGTGCCCGAGGCGTGGCAGGGCAATGACCACATGGACCCCAAGAAGGCTGCGTTCTACGAGTGGGCTGCTTGCCAGATGGAGCCTTGGGATGGCCCAGCTTTGTTCACCTTCGCTGATGGCCGCTACTGTGGTGCCAACTTAGACCGAAACGGTCTGCGACCTTGCCGATTCTACGTTATGGATGACGACCGCATCATTTGCGCCTCTGAGGTCGGCACCATTCCCGTCGAGCCTGAGTCTGTTGTGCAGAAGGGCCGTCTGCAACCGGGTCGCATGCTTCTCGTCGATACCCAGGCTGGTCGCATCATCGATGATAAGGAACTGAAGGAGGCTGTCGCCAGCCGTCATGACTTCCGCTCTTGGCTTGACCGCGAGCTCATCACTATGCCCAAGGTTCTGGAGACACTGGAATCCTCCTTGGATCTTCAGGCTAAGCCCGACGAGACTCGCCTTCAGGAAGATCCTATGCTTCTTTCTTTCGGCTACACCCACGAGCAAGTCAGTCTGCTGCTGGCACCCATGGCCGCTGACGAAAAGGAGGCATTGGGTTCCATGGGTAACGATGCCCCCCTCGCTTGTCTCACGCCTGCCCCACGTCTCCTCTATGATTACTTCCGACAGCTGTTCGCCCAAGTCACGAACCCTCCTATTGACCCCATTCGTGAGTCTATCGTTATGTCCTTGGAGTGTTATGTTGGCCCTCAGGGCAACTTGTTGGAGATGGATGCCTCTCAGTGCGGCCGTCTCCTGCTGCCAAGCCCTATCCTGTCCATTCCCGAGTTCAACGCCGTCAAGAACATGTCGTCCATCCACCCAGAATGGACAGTCAGGACCATCGACTTGACTTTCCCCAAGAGCGAGGGCGTCCAAGGCTACATCAAGCATCTCGATGATATCTGCAACGAGGCCACGGCAGCAATCGAAGCGAAGGACCGCATTATTGTTCTGTCTGACAGGAACACTTCCGCCGACCGCGTCGCTGTTTCTGCTGCCCTCGCTTCTGGTATGGTCCACCACCATCTTGTCAGCAACAAGTGGCGTTCAATGGCAGCTCTGATTGTCGAAACTGCCGAGGCTCGTGAGGTTCACCACATGTGTGTGTTGCTCGGATACGGTGCCGATGGTATCAACCCATACCTGGCTATGGAGTGCATTCTCAAGCTCAACCGTGAGGGCCTTATCAAGAAGAAGCTGTCGGACGATGTCCTCATCCGCAACTACAAGCACTCTTGCGATGGTGGTATCCTGAAGGTCATGAGCAAGATGGGTATTTCTACTCTTGCTTCTTACAAGGGTGCTCAAATTTTTGAGGCTCTCGGCCTCGAAGAGTCCGTCGTTGAGCGCTGCTTCAAGGGCACTGCTTCCCGTATTCAAGGTCTGACCTTTGAGCTCATCGCAGAGGATGCTTTCCGCTTCCACGAACGTGGTTTCCCCACTCGTTACACTGTGGGTATCAAGGCTCTCCCCGAGTCTGGCGAGTACCACTGGCGTGACGGTGGCGAGCCTCACGTTAACGACCCCACGTCCATTGCCAATATTCAAGATGCTGTCCGCAGCAAGAATGACAAGTCCTACGAGGCTTACTCACGCTCCGAGTATGAACAGATTAAGTCGTGCACTCTACGTGGTCTTCTTGATTTTAAGTTTGAGGATTGCACTCCTGTTCCCATCGACCAAGTTGAGCCATGGACTGAGATTGTCCGCCGTTTCTGCACTGGTGCCATGTCCTATGGATCTATTTCTATGGAGTCTCACTCCACCTTGGCCATTGCAATGAACCGCCTTGGTGGAAAGTCCAACACCGGTGAAGGTGGTGAAGACCCAGAGCGATCTCAGCGTATGGCTAACGGTGATACCATGCGCTCTGCCATCAAGCAGGTTGCATCTGGTCGTTTCGGTGTTACATCGGCGTACCTTGCCGACTCAGATGAGATTCAAATTAAGATGGCACAGGGTGCCAAGCCTGGTGAGGGTGGTGAGCTTCCAGGCCACAAGGTTTCGAAGTCGATTGCCAGAACTCGTCACTCCACCCCTGGTGTCGGCCTCATCTCCCCTCCTCCTCACCACGATATCTACTCCATTGAGGATCTGAAGCAGCTGATCTACGATCTGAAGTGCTCTAGCCCACGCTCTCGAGTTTCGGTCAAGCTCGTCTCCGAAGTCGGCGTTGGTATCGTTGCTTCTGGTGTGGCTAAGGCTAAGGCCGACCACATCCTTATCTCTGGCCATGACGGTGGTACCGGAGCATCTCGATGGACTGGTATCAAGTACGCCGGTCTTCCTTGGGAGCTGGGTCTCGCCGAGACCCACCAGACCCTGGTCCTTAACGATCTCCGTGGCCGTGTTGTCGTCCAGACTGACGGTCAGCTCCGAACTGGACGTGATGTCGCCATCGCCTGTCTTCTCGGTGCCGAGGAATGGGGTTTCGCGACTGCTCCCCTCATCGCCATGGGCTGCATCATGATGCGCAAGTGCCACTTGAACACCTGCCCTGTGGGTATCGCTACCCAGGATCCTGCGCTGCGAGAAAAGTTCCAGGGTACGCCCGAACATGTCATTAACTTCTTCTACTACGTCGCCAACGAACTTCGAGCGATCATGGCGCAACTTGGTTTCCGTACCATCAACGAGATGGTTGGTCACGTTGAAGTCCTCAAGATGCGCGATGACCTGCGCACCAACAAGACCGCCAGCATTGACCTGTCACTGCTCCTGACGCCTGCTCATAAACTCCGCCCTGGTGTCGCCACTTTCAACGTCCGCAAGCAGGACCACAAGCTCTATGTTCGCCTGGACAACAAACTTATTTCTGAAGCTGAGTTGACCTTGGACAAGGGTCTGCCGTCCAGAATCGAGTGCGACATTGTCAATACTGATCGTGCCATGGGCACTTCGCTATCCTACCAAATTTCCAAGCGCTACGGCGAGGCCGGTCTGCCTCTTGACACTGTCCATGTTAACATCAAGGGCTCTGCTGGACAGTCCTTCGGCGCTTTCCTGGCACCTGGTGTCACTCTTGAGCTTGAGGGTGATGCTAACGATTATGTTGGCAAGGGTCTGTCTGGTGGTCGTTTGATCATCTACCCCCCCCGCTCTGCTGTTTTCAAGGCCGAGGAGAACGTCCTCATTGGTAACGTCTGCTTGTACGGTGCTACGACCGGAAGCTGCTTCTTCCGTGGTGTGGCTGCCGAGCGTTTCGCTGTTCGAAACTCCGGTGCCACCGCAGTTGTTGAGGGTGTTGGTGACCACGGTTGTGAGTACATGACTGGTGGTCGTGTTCTTATTCTTGGAAGCACCGGTCGCAACTTCGCTGCCGGTATGTCCGGAGGTATCGCATATGTGCTCGATATTCACAACGATTTCCTTTCCAAGCTCAACACCGAAATGGTTGAAGCCGGCCCTCTTGAGGACCCCACTGAAATTGCTTATGTTCGTGGCCTTATTGAGGACCATCACCATTACACTGGATCTGAACTGGCTGCACGTATTCTCGTTGATTTCAACCGTGCTCTGCCCCGCTTCATCAAGGTTCTTCCTGTTGACTACAAGCGCGTCCTGGCTGAGGAGGCTGCTAAGGCTGCCGAAGCGAAGCGTGCCGAGTACAACCTTCCCGTTGTTGCTAGCCACCAGAAGAAGGATGAGAAGGTCGCGAAGCTCCAGGATTTGGAGGAGGCAGTTGGCGACAACGCGGCTGAGAAGAAGCGAGCTCTCGTGCTTGACAAGACCAAGGGCTTTATGAAGTACGCCAGGCGCTCAGAGAAGTACCGCCCTGCTGCCTCCCGTGTCAAGGACTGGGCCGAACTCAGCTCCCGACTCGATGAGGATGAGCTCAAGTACCAGTCTGCGCGCTGCATGGACTGTGGTGTTCCCTTCTGCCAGTCCGATACTGGCTGCCCGATTTCTAACATCATCCCCAAGTGGAACGAACTTGTGTTCCAGAACCAGTGGAGGGATGCTCTTGACCGTCTGCTGATGACCAACAACTTCCCCGAGTTCACTGGTCGTGTCTGCCCTGCTCCTTGCGAAGGCGCCTGTGTTCTGGGCATCAACGAGGACCCCGTTGGCATCAAGTCTATTGAGTGTGCTATTATCGACCGAGGCTTCGAGATGGGCTGGATGATTCCCCGACCACCGGAGGTACGCACTGGCAAGAACGTCGCCATCATCGGTTCCGGACCTGCTGGCCTGGCTTGTGCTGACCAGCTCAACCGTGCCGGTCACACTGTCACTGTTTATGAGCGGGCCGATCGCCTTGGTGGTCTGCTGATGTACGGCATCCCGAACATGAAGCTCGACAAGCGCATCGTCAAGCGACGAACTGATTTCATGGCTTCCGAGGGTATCCTCTTCAAGACTGGCGTTGCAGTCGGTGAGGATGGTCACCCATCCCTCACAGACCTGCGAGCCAACAACGATGCCGTTGTCATCGCTACTGGTGCTACCGTCGCCCGAGACCTGCCAATCAAGGGTCGACAGCTTGAAGGTATCCACTATGCCATGGAGTTCTTGCACAAGAACACTAAGTCTCTCATGGACTCCGAGCTCGCTGACGGAGCCTATATCTCGGCCAAGGACAAGCACGTGGTTGTGATTGGTGGTGGTGATACCGGCAACGACTGTATTGGTACTTCCCTCCGTCATGGAGCCAAGTCCGTGACCAACTTCGAGCTGCTGCCACAGCCTCCCGATGAGCGTGCTAGCGACAACCCCTGGCCTCAATGGCCTCGTATCTACCGTGTGGATTACGGCCACACTGAGGTCCGTCAGCACACCGGCAAGGATCCCCGTGAGTACTGCATCATGTCCGAGGAGTTTGAGGACGACGGCTCTGGCAAGGTCAAGGGAATCAGCACCATACGTGTTGAGTGGACCCGCTCGCCCACCGGTGGATGGGACATGAAGAAGGTGGACGGCTCGCAGCAATTCTTCCCTGCCGACCTGGTTCTCCTTGCCATGGGTTTCCTGGGCCCCGAGGCCCGTGTCCTGGGCGACGAGATTGAGAAGGACGCTCGCAAGAACGTCAAGACTGCCCCTGGCAAGTACAGCACCAATGTCCCCGGCGTGTTCGCTGCTGGTGACGCCCGACGTGGACAGTCTTTGATTGTCTGGTAAGTTAACCCCTAAAACACCCAGTACGTCGAAACAACTCAGAATGCTAATCAATTTGACAGGGGCATCAACGAGGGTCGCATGGCTGCCCGCGAGATCGATTTGTTCCTTGAGCAGTGCACCAGCTTGCCCGTCACCGGCGGTATCGTCAAGCGCACGGCCCACGAGATCTTCAAGATGATTGAGACCAAGTAAATGACGAGATTATGTTTTTTTCACGATACTGGGTTAGACCGAGAGTGAATTTGGCATGAAATTACGAGCTGAATGGAGTTTGCCATGAAAGCAAGCAAGTTTTGATGGAAAGCATCCTCATGGTGGATGGATGATTGATCGATGGAGTTGGTACGGTTCGAATTGCGTGGTCTTTTGTTTTGCACGCTGGAGTTTATGTACGCACTATATATCCCAGGCTGTCTGTATGGTAACAACAAGCTGAGTTATGTATCTCATTCCGTTGAATGAGGCTTATGTGGTGTTTGTGTGTGTGTTCCTTTTCATGACGATACGGGTGTATGCCTCAAACGAGCCGAGGCAAGAAATGCACCTAGTGCTTGGCTAAAGCTCTTCTTACCCGCGTCTTGTCACTAACCAGCCAGCGGGCGAAACAAACGAAGTAATTTATTTTTGAGTTGCATATTTACATAGAAATCTATGTTAAATCTGTTTTAAAAATATTTTAGAAAGCTTTAAAGTTCATAATGCATCATTTATATTTTGATGAATAATTCCGAATAAAATCTTGAGATATCAACCTTACCCCGGTCCTTTTCCTCATAACGAGTGCTCCTTTTCTTTTTGCCTCCTTAGCTTCTCAAGTAACCATGCTATGAGGCATTATGTCGCCGTGGAAAACAGCAGTTGATTCATTCCTGATTGCCAGCAATAGCACTTCGTAAAAGCTGTACAAGCCAACCATCAGGAGCTATTCTAGCGGCGTTATTCGTCGTTTCATTGGTCCCATTAGAAGCACGTGGGAGAGACGGCAATTGAATGCAAGTACTTGAACCTGTGTTGCTAGGTGCCGATGCACAATTGCAGCGCTCCAGGTGCCGATGCTCATGTACCGGGACTTTCGTTGTCAGGGCTACAGCTTCCTTCATGCTGGTCGCGGGGGTCGTAAAGGCACGGCAAGGGATTCGCCCAATCGCCTGCCTCCAATGGTCCAGCAGCTTGGAGGGGGTGGGTACTGTGACTTCACCTGCTTTGTGCAAGCTCGGTTAGTGAAGATTCATAAGGTAGGTAGGCCTAGTCTACCTTAGTCCTTTGCTTGTCTGCGGTAGAGAGCACGTTGCGTCTCGGTCAAGGTTCGCGGCCGCTTGCAGACTTTCTCAAAAACCTCCTCTGTTGTCTGCAACAACGAACTACCACTTTGTAGCAGCCAGTAAACCACCCCAAGCGCCCGTGCGCCCCCGACAGCCCTGACGACCGATTCAACCTCCATCGTCCTACGAGCGCGGTGACGACGAACGAATCGCCGACGACAAGATGCACTTTGGCAAGACTCTCAAGGAGTCCACTTATCCGCCATGGAAAGACAAGTACATTGACTACGCCAAGCTTCAGGGTCTGTTGCGAGAGCATGAATCCGAGGACGACAGCGACCAGTGGACCGAGGAAGACGAGAACCGTTTCTGCGATGAGATCTTCAACAACCAGCTTGAGAAGGTGGCACGTTTCCAGCAGGAGCGGGTCGACGCCTTGAAGCAGCGTGTAGATAGTGCTTTTGACAAGCTAAAGGAAATGGCTCCTCCGGAAGGCGACAAGCAGCCCAGCGCTCAAGGAGCTACCGCATCCCGTCTCAAGGAGCTTGAGACAGAGCTAGACGAAATCACCAATGAGGTGAAGGAGCTCAAGAAGTACAGCAGCATCAATTATACCGGCTTCCTCAAGATAGTCAAGAAGCATGACAGGAAGAGGGGAGACCGTTACCGTGTCCGACCTATGATGCAGCTCAGCCTGGCTCAGCGACCTTTCAACTCCGAGCAGGGCTACTCCCCTCTCCTCAACAAACTCTCTATCATGTACTTCGCCATCAGGCAGCAGCTCGAGGGTGGTGACCAATTACCTATGGATCTCGAGAGCCAAGGCGAGACGCATAATGGCGAGCGCTACACTGCTCACAAATGTAGGCTGCCCCTAGTTCATTACCCTGCGAAATGTCGCATGCGACTCTGGAAACTGACAATTGGGACCTCTAGTCTGGGTTCATCCGGATAATCTTCTGGAGGTGAAGACGCTGATTCTCCGGCGACTGCCTGCTCTTGTTTATAGCGAGCAGTCGGCGAAAGAATTGGATGGCAACGACTCCCCCTCCATCACTTCGCTCTACTTTGACAACAAGGACTTTAGTCTCTACTCCGAAAAGGTCGATCGCCAGGCCGGCACGTCGTCTCTGCGGTTGCGGTGGTATGGCCAATTGAGCACTCGGCCAGACATTTACGTTGAGCAGAAGACTGCGGATGCTGAGGGACATAGCCAGGAGTCCAAATTCACCATCAAGGACAAGTACGTGAAGGCATTCATCGATGGAGAGTACTCTATGGAAAAGACGATCCAGAAGATGGAGCGACAGGGGCAGCCTGCCGAACAGATCGAGACTTTCAAGGCAACCGTTGCCAAGATCCAGACGTTCTTGCGTGAAAAGTCGCTCTTGCCAGTGTTGAGAGCCAACTACTCGCGTACAGCGTTCCAGAAACCTGCCGACGACCGTGTGCGTATCTCCATCGACGCTGAACTGGCTTTCATCCGCGAGGACACGCTGGACAGGGACCGCCCCTGTCGAGATCCGAAAGAGTGGCATCGTTTGGACATTGATGACAGCAACATGACTTACCCATTCAAAAATATCAACCAGAGCGAGGTCTCCAAGTTCCCCTACGCTGTCCTGGAGATTAAGCTGCGTGAGGATGGAAGCCGCAAACGCCCGTCTTGGATTGAAGACTTGATGGCCTCACACTTGCTTCATGCAGTCCCCCGTTTTTCAAAGTTCATTCATGGTGTCGCTTCACTATTCGAAGATCACGTTAACAACCTGCCTTTTTGGCTCAGTGACCTGCAAGCAGACATCCGAAAAGACCCGCAGAAGGCATTCGAGGAAGAGGAGCAGCGCCGAGCCCAACGCGCGGACGATGTCATGGCCGTTGGCAGCTTGATCGGAAATATGTCGAGCTCATACAAGGCAGCCAAGAGCTCCCCTGTTGGCAAGTCCTACTTGTCTGATAGAATGGCCGCTGATTCCCAGGCTCAGGCGTCAAAATCGACCAACTTGAAGAACAACCAAACTTCAGATGAGCAGGCAGAAAATGAAGACGACGAGGGCGAGGGTAGCGGCGAGTCACAGGGTCAGCGCAGCGGCTATGGCACGTTGTCTTCCGTTCTACCAGGCTTCTCCTTGTCCAAGTATGCACGAGCCAAACGAGAGCAGAGAGTGCGGCTTCCCGAGGGAGTAGAGGAGCCCAGGGTCTGGATCAAAAACATGGGCGAGCTCAAGGTTGAGCCCAAGGTGTGGCTAGCCAACGAACGAACGTTCCTCAAGTGGCAACATATTTGCATCCTACAAGGTGGCTTAGCCGTTGCACTATACACTGCGGCTGGCCAGAACGTCGTGGCAGAAGTGATGGGCATCATTTACATCCTAATTGCAATCTTCGCTGGCGTGTGGGGTTACAGCATGCTTCACGTCCGAAGAAACATGATTATTGAGCGCAGCGGCAAGCACTTTGACAACATGGTTGGACCTATTATCATCAGCATCGCGGTCATGGCTGCTCTGATTATCAACTTTGTCATTCAGGTAAGCAAATGGGATTGGCGAAAATGCATTGCAGACCGATACGCTGACAATCTCGTACAGTACCGCAAAGCTTTTGACAAATTCAACAATGGAGAGGCCCTGATGCCAATCACCGACGAGCTCTTGTAGACATTTCAGCGAGGCCAATTGAGTTGAATGGTAAAGAGTTTGAGCTTGGTGGCTGTATATTTTAGAGCAGGCTGGCATCATGCATTGGGTTTAGTTGGGTTTCCAAGGAAGTAGTTTTGTAGTGTAAATATACTTGAACCACCAGCGCATGAGATGATTCCTTAGGCGAGCGGGGATTGTATGTTAGGCTCCGGTCGTGCTTTCACGGTAGACACTGCGTGCATGCACGCGCGGCTCTAGGTTTTGGGCCGGCGTCTGCAGCCACGCGGAAACACATTGCGGTTGGTCAATCCGGATTTCACATACGTAGGTAGGGTGGAGCGACGAAAATTATTGGCAGATGGAAAGACATGTTGGCTGAGCATAGCCAGGGATAAGAAAGAAGTTGGAAGAGGAGGAGATGGAGAAGATGAAAGGAAAGCGTGGAATGAGGGTCGTAAATGGTGAAGGGCAATATGGATGCTTGGCACTTTGTTACTCCTAGCATAAATTGAATCGAGGCAAAGCATCCCTGGTAAGTCCCTAGGGGGAGGCAACTCTGGGGCGGGCAGAGACGAAACAAGCCATGCGGAAGTGAGTGATGGGTAGTAACATGACTGCTCAAGATGCTGTCAGTAAGTGGTCGGTAGGTAAGGTCAGGCAAGGTAGTGGTGTGAAGATGGAGGTGAGGCGAGGTACCTTGTCTTGAGTTATACCTACGATTGTTGCTGTTCCCTTTTTGGTGCACCGCCGCCCAATATTGCTTGTGACGCAGGCACCACACTCCTTCTCCCTGCGCCTACGTTTCACAGCCTCCCGCCGCCCTCGAGATGCATTTTCAACCTTCCAACTCCCCATCTCCTCTGGAACCAATCTAATCTTCCACCTTTACCCAGTGTCGCGCCTCGAGTCCCGAGGGACCTGCACGCTCAGCGCGTTGCTGCCGTACCGACCGGGCCTTCGTTGGTGGTTCGCGCGTTGGGCAGGCCTGCGGGCATAAAGCTGAGGCGGACCGGGCCTTGTTCCTGGCCTCAGAATTCTCTGCCGACTGCAAACGCGGCGACTGCAGATTGGCCACATCCAATCGACCGGGGCGACCCTTTTTCTTCCCTCTCTCTTTCTTTCTTCTTGCTTGGACCCGGAAGAGTAAACAAGCGCCTGTTTGCTTGTTCGAACCTGACGTGTAGTCTATGTGGCATTGAACATTCGCCGCCACGCGACCGTAGCCTCCACTATCCTCTTCGTCCCTTGCACCGGCGCCTTTTCCGATGAGATAATGACGGACCAAAAGGACAAGAAGGGCTTCTGGGGAACCCTGCTTCGCCACGGTAGTCTAGCTAAGAGGGTTGACAAATCGGTGCGCGGATTCTCATTGATTCTATTTTGCATGCACCTTTCATACTTATAAACACCCTCGTTACTATTTTGAGACCCAGCTTACGCTGACGAGTTCCAAAGTTCAAGGAGCAATTGCGCGATGGCCCTGGCAACTCGCCCAGCCGTCGCCCGGAGTCCAGTGCCGGTCCTGGGGGTGGCCCGCGCCAACGCCGACGGCCAAGACGCCCGAGCCCAGCACCCGATTCGGAGCTTGGGCGATCCGTCTCCGGAGCCGGCTATGCTAGGAGAAGCAAGGGCGTGGGCTGGGAAGATGAGCCTAACGGTCGATCCCGCCCACCAAAATCGCGGCTGACTGTATGGCCTCCGAATGGTTTGGCAAGCGTTGAAGATCTGCCACCCCAGCACGCCCAGGAGCTCATCTCGCGCGGCGCCCCCGGCCACAAAGGCCACAAGAGGGAGATTCCCCATGCGCCCGAGCATTACTATGCGCTTTACGCAACGTCGGCTGGAAACCGCGGCGACGGGTCTGACGCGGCAGATGTACACGACGCAATGACGCAACTTATGACCATGAGAATGCACAGCCCAGGCCATGCTTCGAGCCCTTGGGAGACGCTGGAGCAGCCAAGCTACTCATTCTTCTATGGGCGACAACCAGGCACGGTCACGCTGAATCAATGGGCCTCTCTGGCGAGTGCGCTGCCTCCAACTATTGCTTTGAGAGATTCCGGCGTCACTCCACGTGATATGGATTTGGAGCGTGTCTTTGAGCGGCTGAAGGAGCTTCAGTCGGGACTCGAAGACGACGACGAAGATTTGCTGTACCGCATATTATACAAGCGCATGCTAAAGGACCCGGACAAGATTCTGAGCCCTCATAGGACGCTAGACAAGCAGATCACTGATTTGATATTGGTACTCTCACGCTCAGACTGGCTTGACTTCACAAATCCTAGGAATCAGGTAGTCACGCGCTTTATATTTGACACGGGCGAGGAAAGCCATGACCAGTATCACAAATTCTTCCATCAGCTCCTCCTGAGCCTCGAACTCGAACTCCGAATTCAGTCTCCACAGCACAGCAAATGGGCCAAGGAGAAGCTGCTGCGCCAAATCCCTCCTACCATTCAATGGAACCTCGCCCTAGCCAGGCGGTGGCGGGAGAATGTGCGGGTTTATGACTGGGGTATGACGGCAGAGGATAGTGAGTATACAAGACGTCTATTTCTTCGATGAGATGGCCTGCTAAAGTTGACCTTGTGGCATAGCACGGCTTCGATATAAGCTGAAGAAGCGCCAGGTTAAGGCCCTGAAGCGTTTCGCACAGGCCATGAAGTGGCCAAATCTTGCAGAAGTGTTGGATAATCTGGCCCAAAAAGACGAGGAGTCCAGCTTGGATGCGATAAGTTCCGACACGTTTGCTTTTTTCAGCGGCCTTGTTCTCCCTGGGGTTCGTAATGTTGGCAGAAGCCCTGCGCTTGCAGTGTCTGGTATGCTGACTCAACTTGGTAGCCAACATTTCCTTTTCTCATCATGAACACCTTGATCGACCTGGATCCAGATCCAGCGACTGATGACTTGGCCCTCCTTTCACATATCCACCCACACTGTGGCTTCCAGTATCGTAATAGTTACACGTACTGGTCAGCGACTTGCATCGTGGGAAAGGTTTTGGCTCCAACATGCTCAGCGTTGGCCGGCTGGATTGGACCTGCCCGGCCAACAGCGGACCTGGGCCGCTCGCAGATCGCACGCATTCGCAGCCGTCAACCAAAACAGCTGCTTCGAGTTGAGGACGTCGAAACCATGGCGGAGCGCTCGGATCCTCTCGGTCCTCATGCGGAAGCGTATCCGGTTCATGAATACAACCTGGTCTTGCCGGACACAGAAGACGTCGTTGACACGGTGCGTATCGAGCTACTGGGCCTCAAGCCGGCGGATGCGAATGTGGGAACGAATATGACGGGTCCTCGGTTATTTGACGCTACAGTGCAGTTTGCAATCGATGGGGCATCGTGGCCACTGCGGCTCATGTACGATGTCACATTCGTGAGCGCTTGGCCATGCTCGGGCGGACCACACCCGCTTTTCTTTGACTATGTTTACAGGTGTGTCAAGGTGGACGAGATTGTGGACATCAGGGACTGGGGTCGACTGTACGGAGGGCAGCTGGGATCGCATAGCGCGCGTTCAAGTCCTGCCCCAGGCTCACAACGCCACCGTGATAGGCACGGAGCTCATGGAGCAGACTGGCACAGTGAAGAGTATGATGAGGATGACGAGGAGAAGGTATTGGTAATAGAGGCATTTGGAGTTCGCGACAACGAGGTGCTGGCCCGTGCTTGGTGCTCTCACTGGGGACTCAGTGCGATTGTAGCGGACGTTCGTAAGACATGGTATGTCTATCATCTCACTTCAGCCCCATCCTAGACTGCGCTTTACCTTGGTCGGACAACTAACTGCCACAAGCATGTCGTGCGCCATACGAGAGGCATATGCTGCCACCTTGACTGTTCTTATCCTTGTACAAGGAGCGGACGCCGAGGACGACGAGGACGAAAATGGCCCTGTGCGGTGATGAGAGTTGTATTCGAATGCCAGAAGCATGTTTCATCTTTGGGTTAGGTTCGAAATGTTCGCAAGGGGTCATTGGCGGGAGGATGAATGTTTTGAAAGACAGGATCCTCATAAGAAGCAATGGCAGAATCCATCTACCAGAGTGTTAGATGTAATGTGCAACACCATTTCCAGACAAATGCAGAAGGAAGTATATCCTGGTCTGTTTCTTATGGGTAGGTCTTGTCAAAGGGTGACTGTAGGTGTGGGGAGGTTGTGCATTCTGATAATGAGACTTGGCAATGCGTATAAGAACGAGCTAGCCTACGATAAGTTTACCAGCATACAAAAAAGCCGGATCCGAGACATCTACTTCGAGTTCTCACCTTAAATGGGTTTGACCCAATGTTTCCGGGGTGCAGGGAGTTAGAGCTGCCCGCTAATGTGTTGTCATGCTGTGCTTTGTAAGTAGAATGGGGAGTATTGTGAGCAGTTCTTCTCAGAAATCTGGGGGTGTAAGGACAGATCCGGTCTCACAAAGAGCTAATACCATCCAAATATTGGGTATAGCATGTGGCGATTGACCGCACCATCAGGTGATGACGACCTTGCACCATAATCCGTGGCAAAATATTGTATGTCGAACATGTCCGAAAGAGCTCGGCGAGGAGGACAAAGGGTGGGGGGGTCATGCAAAAGCCCCCGGAGCCGGGAATATCGGCGTTGTCGGCGAAGGGCGCTTGCGGGGACCGGAGTGGCTCTACGTACCTGAGGTATCTGACCAGGAGCGGATGGGATGAGGCAAGATTGCCGCGCGTACAAATACAAGCAAATTTGTTGACCGGCGTGGGTGATGCGGGGAGCTTCTGGATCAACGATGGCTTCTGTTTAAAAAGTGGTTCCGTTGGCTGGAGAGCAGTATGGGGATGGGTTGCGTTGCGTTGCGTTGCGTTGCGTTGCGTTGCGTTGTCTGGCTCAGGCAGTTCTCAGTCTCGTTGAGGGCCGTGCCATCGGCTTGCGAGGCGACCACCTGGAAGGAAGCCCTGTGCCGATCGGCAACGCCCCTTGGTTGCTTGCGGTTCGTTCGGCAGCCGGGGAGCCCTCCGCCATGGCCCGCGGGCGCAAGGTTAGCGTAGCGTGGCTCGGCAAAGAGCTGTGCACTTTTTTGGGCGTACGGGCCCGGCATCAGCCCGATGTCGGTGGACGGCGGTTCGGGAAGCCAAGCTGGTAGGCAACAGCATTTCGGCTGCTCGCAAGTTGTTTCATTTCATCAACCCATGCACATGCTGTAGACAGGTACCGTAGATGGTTAGAAAGACCGGGTCATACGTAGGATCTAGACCATTGAAAAGATCGGCTTTTGCGGGTCGGGATTTCTTGTCCCTTCCCCTCCTCCTACCCCGGGGCTCGAAAGCTCGGCAGGCTAACAGTAGAGCAGGTTGGACTCCGCAACACGAGAGAACAGCTCCCCCCCCCTTCCACCAGGATCAGGGTGCAGAGAGAACTGGGTTTGCAAGCCGAAATAGGAAAAACATCTGCACAAAGCACGATGAAGCTCTGTGGAACCCCCAAGGACGCCAGCGGACGCGCCGCGCCAACACAAGAGCAGGACAGCTCACGATACTCCACAGCTCGAAGGCTTGATTGATGCTCTATCGGCCGCTCGTCCCACAGCTCGGTTCCACCTACGAGCTTCTAGCCCGTAGCTTATGCTCTACTTACAGTAAACCCCCTCCTCCCCCTCCGCTTGTCCGGGGGTGGGTTAGGAAACCAGCAGTCGGGAAAGATGCGAGGCGGCCCAAGGTGGGGTTGAAATGGAGATGGGGACAGAGAGAGAGAGAGAGGGAGAGAAAGAGAGAGAGAGAGAGAGAGAGAGAGAGAGAGAGAGAGAGAGAGAGAGAGAGCAGATGGGTGACTTGGGTTGGAGAGCGGATGGGATAAGACCTGAGG